>CAOJBK012927888.1:0-15711 GCA_948294925.1 Codiaeum variegatum
ACCAAATGATTTTTTTTTTTACTTTTTCCTTTTTACTATGTCTAACCTCAACCTCTTGTTCATCTTTATCATGTGTTTCTCCTTCTAGTACATCTTCTTGATCATCATCTATACTATTTTCAATTATAGTTTCATGAGCTCGTTTTAATCCATTAGAATTGTATGGAAACACATTCTTAAAAAATGATACATTCCTTGACTCTATTATCATGTTCTTATGAATATCTGGGACTTTAGACTCATGCACAAGAAATCAATATGCACTATTGTTTTGTGCATAACTAATGAAAACACAAATAATTATTTTTGGTCCTATCTTTTCCTTCTTAGGAGGAGGTACAACTACTTTAGCCAAACACCCCCACACTTGTAGGTATTTGTAATAAGGAACTCTATTTTTTCCATAACTCATATGGAGTTCTCTCTTCTTTCTTTCAGGGTATCTTATTTAAAAGATAATTTGTTGACAACATAACTTCACCCCTCATGTTCTATGGTAAACCAAAAAAAATTAGCATCGCATTCATCATTTCTTTTAATGTGCGATTTTTCCTTTCAGCAATCCCATTGGATTGAGATGAATAAGGAGCTATGACTTGATGTTTGATTCCATTTTGCTCATAAAAAGCTTCAAATGGAACAACATACTCACCACCTCGATCACTCCTTAACTATTTTATTTTCTTATTGATTTAATTCTCAACTTCATTCTTATAGAGAACAAATTTCTCTAAGGCTTCATCTTTACTTTCCATTAGATACTCACAGCATAATTTGTGTTATCATCAGTGAAAGTGATGATGTACTTATTACCACTTCTATTTTGAATTGACTTGAAATCTCACACATCAGTGTGAATCAATTCAAGTGGTGATGTTACTCTTTCAATTGTTTGAAATGATGACCTGGTTAGTTTTGCCTCAACACAAGTTTCACACTTATGTTTTAAATCGATTTGAAAGTTGGGAATGTGCTTCATGTTAATTAATTTTCACAAAGAATTAAAATTAACATGCCCTAATCTACCATGCCATAGATTAAATAACTCAAGAAAGTAAATGAAAGAACTAGCTTTGTTATTATTCATTTTTGGTTTGATGGTCATTACATTTAGCTTAAAAAGCCCTTGACTCTCATAGCCCTTTCCTACATACATTACCTTCTTAGAAAAAACAACCATATCTGACTCAATTACCATCTTGAACCCATGCTTGTTCAGGAGCAACCCAGAAACCAAGTTTTTTCGAATCTCAGGTACATATAACACATTGTTCAAAGTCAGCTCCTTGCTATAGGTCATCCTCAGAATCACCTTTCCTTGACTTCCAATGTTAGAAATGGTAGAGTTTCCCATATATAGCTTTTCTTTATTGTTCTCAGCCTCAGATGAAGAGAATAAGTCCTTGTTGGAGCACACATGGCTAGTCGCTCCAGTGTCAATCCATATGATGAAGAGAATAAGTCCTTGTTGGAGCACACATGGCTAGTCGCTCTAGTGTCAATCCATATGACTTTTGATTAGTATCAAGTAGGTTGACTTCAGAAATTATGGCACAAAGGTTGATGTTGGAGACATCATCAGATATGCCTTTCATAATGTTTTCCTCTCGATTTCTCTTTGACAATCTACACTCTAAAGCCTTGTGACCCTTCTTGTCACAATTATAGCGTTTTCCTTAGAAATTGGCTTGCTTTTTGAAGATTCCTCCCTTTGGTCCCAACTTGGACTTCTTATTGGCCTTTTTGCTTTTCTGACTTTGCCTATACTCCACCATATTGGCTTTAGTCACAACAAGATTACCTCTCCTTTTAGCCATTTTTGTTGTCCTCCTCAATCTGGAGTTTAACAATTACCCCCTCAATATTCATCTCCTTCTACTTGTGCTTCAACTCTTGAAATCTTTCAAGTAGTGGGTAATTTCTCAATGATGGCTGCCACTTGAAAAGTTTCACTCTGCATCATTCCTTTAGCAAGGGTTTCATACATAATTATATGTAACTCTTGTACCTGACTCATTACGGTCTTAGAATCTACCCTTTTATAGTCTAGGAACTGACCTAAAATAAATTTCTTTGTGTCGACATCCTCAATTCTATATTTATGGTCTAAAGACTCCCATAATTTTTTGGTAGTTCTTTTCTCTATGTATAAACTATACAAGGTATCACATAACCCATTCATTACATAATTTCTATTTAAGAAATCTGAATGGTGCCAAGCATCAATTGCAGTAGCAACTTGAACATTAGCTTCCCCCTATTTAGGCTTGGTAGCATCTTCAGTCAAGAACCAAGCAAGGTTCAAAAAGGTCAGGTAGAAGAACATCTTCTGTTGCCGGCTCTTGAAATTTTATCCCTTGAATTTCTCTGGCCTTTCAGTATGATTAATAGGAATTGGCAAGTGTCATTCACCACAGAGGTGATAGGAGCAGTAGCCACAGAGGCATTCACCATAAAGGTGTTAGGAGAGTTCATCCATCCAATTCGGTTGTCATTTTCAATTGAATCTATTTTAAGATTTTGGATCAATACACAATTGATTAGCCATCTATTTTAAGATTATAGGAAATTTGTGATATTAGTTAAAGATATCAAATTGAGTTGTTAATTACAAAATTTACATCAAAAAAATTTGAATCTTGTAAATAGATATAGAAATTACATCAATTAAATAATTACAATGGAAATTACAACTAAAATAGCCAAAAATAATAATTTCAAGCATAATTGAAATTACAAACAGAAGATGAACTCTAAAATAAAATGAAGAACAAAACTGAAACAAATTCAGTTTTTATAATCCTCCAAAAATTCGTGTAAAAATTTGTTAGTAAACCAGGAAAAAATTGAAAACCAGACTGCAAAAAAATTGGTTAGTTAAAACCAAACAAGAATAAACAGAATAATATATACACAGAAATAAATAAAGGGAAAGGAAACTTGATGCATGATACGACCAATTTTCTTAAAATAGATTCACCACCAATTATTGTTGTAGGTTTTATCAATGTTCATTTCCCGAGATACAAGGATTTCGAATTCCTTTGCTCAACAATAGCAAGAAATTTCGAAGAACTTTCGTAGCGTATGAACTCAAACCGAGATGTATTTGAAAGGAAAAGAAGTTCAAAAAGTGCAGAAAAATTATGTGTATATCTTTTTGTTCTTGATTCTTGATTCATTTCTAAAGTGGAGAATGGGTGGATTGAGAGTTTCAGAACTTAAAATATAATTTAATTTCTGATAACTCTCAAAACTATCAGATATCATATTAACTCTAAAAAATTTACTCTAAAATTGCTAGAAATAGTAAGGTGCATGGGCTAGAAAGCCATCCGCAAGGCCTGTGCAAAACCCTTTTTGCGTCGGACGGACTTCCGTTTCTTAGCAATTTCACTCGAGTAATTCGCACAGGCCAGAATCGTGTCTGCATGGGCTCGTGCACTACCCCATGCGGATTTCAGTTCCTTTGCAAATCTAATCCAATAAACGGCATGGTCCAAAACCATATCTGCACGCACATAGGTTGTGTAGATTTTTGTTTCGTTTGTAATTTTTTCCAAAACAAAAAGAGCAAAATTTGATCTTGTTTAGGCCCACGATTTTTGGACCAACATTCATGTACACAGGACGTGCGTGCACAGATAGAAATTTTGGGCTTGAGGTGGTCGAGATTTGATTTAGAGTTTAGAATTAGAGAGGAAGAAGAGAGAGTTGTGTGCGCATGCAAAGGGTATGATTTAGGAAAATAATAACAAAAAGTGTATGGTTAGAAATTTGAGTGTATATTTAGTAGCTTCCTAAAAAAATTAGCTAATCCTCCTATCCCAAACTAGAAGATTTTGTGATTTCCAAAAAAAAAACTAGAAGATTTTGTATTTCGAAAAAAAAAAAGATTTTGAATGCTCTCGCTCTGGAAAGGGAAGAAAAGTCACCCATTTGATTCACAATGGATGATTCAAAAATTAATGAGTTTTTGAATCTTATAAATGATAGTGGAGATGAAAACCAACTTTTAAACTTTTATGATGGAAGTAATAAGCAAGTTTCAAGTCTTTAGGACTCTCTCTTTCATATAGACAATCACAATATTTTAAATAATTTCTTTTGTATTCTTATCATTGAAGATGTTAGTGAATTAATATAATTATTTTGACACTATAGGCAGAGTATCGCTGACAGTGTTTAAAAAAATTGATCGCCATTTTTTAATTTATCTTGCGTGAAGCAATTTTAGCTTTATTAATAATCATATGGAGTCTTAATATATTACTAATGTAAGGAGTGCCCATATATTTTATTATTCTTTAGTGTGATGGGTACAACAATTTTAGTTCAGATGTGGGGTGATCCACTTCAAGGTTAGAGTAGATGTCCTCTAATTGTAATGGAGCTAACATGCACAAAAAACATGGTCAGGAAGGGGTGTGAAGTCTCCGACGCTAAAGTTAGTGAGGGAAAATGGAGAAGGGGGAAAAAGCTCCCCAAGTGAGAAGTGAAAAATCATATCTCATATGGGGTGTTCTATTATATTTATAAGGAAGGGATTACTGTAGCAATGGATAGGTGTTAGCGTTGGGTAGGCTAAAAAGTACCATGGATGGGACTGTGATATGATAAGAGGTTGGTGAGTGACAGGAATAGGTGTCATAGGCTAAGGGCGAAGAGGCCTAAACCCCAAAGGAGTAACAAGATGAGTGAGGGTTCTTGAAATATCAGGGGGTAGTTTCCACAGAAGGGAGATTCTACTTGTCCCCAAACCATGGTAATCCGAACCCATATCAAGTTCCATTGCCGCTAAAGATTTGGGTACAAAAGTTTTTAGTTTCATTATATATTAAATGTAGTAAAAACATTTGTGGGATTCTTATGATAAAAAGTTAACAATCAATCAACTAAGTTTGGAAAATTTATCATTGTTGAATTGTATCTTATTCCTTATTTTATATAGTAATTGATTATTAATCTCAGTTTGATAGATACCAATTTTTTTTATGCAGCTGCTTGCTTTTTGGTTCCATCATCTACCTATAGGCATGTTACATTATGAGCGTTCCTTCCTTTTCATTCTTTTACATACTCTAACTGCACTTTTTACATTATGAGTGTTTTGTGTATAGGTTCCTTCTGTCATTGCTAACACAAAATTGTCTTCAACTCACCCAATTCGTCTTGGCCTAACACTTAACTTCTATGTTTTCTACTATGGGATCATGAATTCCCCCAAAAGTAACCATATATAGATGTATGTCACTTAATTACTAGATAATTTATGTCACTAGGAATAGTGAAACTTTTGCAGGGCTTGCCATTTGGCCAAACAAGCTTTTGATGAGACAATTGCAGAGTTAGACATCTTGAGTGAGGAATCTTACAAGGACTGAGCTCTTATTATGTTGAAAGCTTTGGAGAAGCTCATAAAAATAATGTCATCAAATATTTCAAATTGATTGTTTGAGTTTCTATTAATTTGTGAAATCAATTAATTTTTTTTTTTTTTTGTATTAAGTTATTTTATTTGTATTTTTAATTAATTTTTATGTATTATAAGTAATCATTTAAAATAATATATATTATTATGCAATATAATGGTGGTCTAAAATATTTTAATTTTTTTTAATTAATATCTTCATTTGTGATAATAACTCTTATACATATACAATGAGTTATTATTATTATTATTAAAATCGATGTTAGAGTTTTATCTTCTTTTTTTTTTTCATTTAATGTAATAATTTATGACAATAAAGTGTTCCACAATCATTTTATAAGTGACATTTATAATTGCCATATTCAAAATTTGATGACAAGATAATGTCATTACAAAAAATTTTTATGACAATAGAAGAATGAAAAGTTAATAATGATGTAATCAATGAAACTTGAGAAAATAAATAGTCATTTATTATATTTTTCGTGACATAATTTAGTTGTCATGGATTTTAATAAATAATTGATTATAAATGACAACAAATAATGCCACTAAACATCAGAAAATATCATGAATAATCTGATATGTCACATCTATAATGTCACTATATAGAAGAACTTTGATTTCATTTTGTATGGAACTGACCTATTGCATGCTTTTATAGTTTATTGTATTAAATCATAGTTCTTAATTTTCAAGTGCCAAAAGAGGGTTTCAAAATATTTTAACCTTTAATGGAGTGTAGGATTGTTGTGGTAAAGCTAAAACGAATCAATCATATTGAATGGATTAAAAAAAATGATAATAATTAATAATTACGAATAACTTTTATCCAAATGAGAGCAATTTAAAAACTTCTAACTTGGCAGAGGATTAGCTAATCTTTTGGATTTATTCAATTTTCTTAATAAGGATGAATTAAGGGTAAATTTGGTATAGTGAAATCTCTTAAAAGGGTATAGTAGTCTATTTATTAATAATGGAGTGCCAAAAACTTATAAATGAGTGTCAATATCCCCTCCTTAAATAAAAACATATAAATATTTAAGTAATAAAAAACTCATCTACTTTGAATTTTATAAACCACTTCATTACTTAGTAGAGAAGTCATTTATATGTCCATTTGTAGGCCACATGATTACCTGGTGGAAAATTAATCTACAAGACTTTTTGTTGACCATATGATTGCTCACATAAGAAGGTACATTTAGGTGGTTTTATGATAGCCACATGATGACCAAATCTTTATCTTTAAATAGGTATGATATTGGGATCAAAGTAAAAGTCAAAAGAATTCCTTTGAAGAGTTATTGGAGAGTAAGGGAGAGTTGAGTGTCTTGAAAATTTCCCAAAAGAAGTGAGTGGCAAAAATAGTGAAGAAAATTAAGTTTTTGAGTGTCAGTATTTTTATTTTATCTCAAATTATTATAGTATCTCTAGAAATTATTTAAAGAATTCTCTCTCTTTATACCCATTACTTTTATTAGTGAAAGAAAAGATATTGTCATACCCCGATTTCTAAAGTGTAACGGTCCTAGGATAAGGATAAGCTTAATACTACTATAAGCCTGTAGAATCCATTTAACCTATAATAAATCCAAAATCATAAACTAGACATGTAAATTATTTAATAAATGTTAAGTTCTTATAAAAATTTTGGCAGAGTTTTATCTATATCTAGAATATAATTTTCTGTAAACAAATAAATAAAACACTTTTATAAGCAACCCCAATCAATCTCAAACTCAACTGACCCCTTCTAGACCTCCAATAATAGCAACTCATATATATATATATATATATATATATTATCACAAATCAATATCATATAATAAGAACAAATCAAAATGTACCGGAAGAATTAACACTAAAAAAATTTCTATAAGAAAGAACTCAGCCAATCATAGATATACGAAAATATCTTAGGAGCCTTAATAAATCCAAATACATATACTTGGCCGAGTATACGCCTAAAGCAAGTTGTCATCTCCGGATAGGATACTGATAAATCTGACTGTATCAGTTCAGTCACTAGTCCACACAGGCTAGTAGTTTCACCTCCAACTAGTATGGGTGTTTTGTCATATATTTGTGGTCCAAAACTAGATCATTGGTTTGGTAGGTAAATCAAATCAAATCAAATATTAGACTCAAATAATGGTCTCAAAAAAGTAATAATATAATGGGTTCCAAATAGGTTAATAAAGTTTAACAATAAATTATTCAAATTGGCTTGTGAATTTTAAATATCAAATAAAAAAGTTTGGTTAACAAAATTATTGGTTAATATAAAAAGGTTATATAATAAATATAAAGAATGATATTTCAATAAAACTGAACCAATAATAACAGTAATAAATCAAATTAAGGGTTATCATATATTAACATATTCTATAAACTCATCTTAACACCTCAATTAGTTCAAATTATCTTTCCAATCCCTAATTTTAACCCGCCGATCCTATTCCTACGAACGAATTTACTATAAATTACTATATAATCGATGTTTAATTAATAAATTATTTTTAATTAGGTCAAAAATATAAATTTAAGATAAAAATTCTAATAATTAAATTAATTAATCCAATTAATAATCAAATAGGTAAATGTATCAAAAATAAATTAATTATAAATTAAACGTGATAATAATCGATTTATTACTGATTATTCCTTGATTTTTGTCGGCGTCGGTTTCCAATGAAATTGGTGTAGATAATCTCGTAATAGAATAACCAACGAAAATAAGATTTTTCAAAAATTTTTTTGCAAAATTTCGATAAAAAATCATATAGATTATTACATTAGAAAACTCCTAAATTCAAAATTTGGATAATTTGGGACAATATCCATAATTTGCAATGAAAGCTTATAAAAGAATGAGTTCGATGATACCAAAATCGCTTGAAACGGAGATCAGAATCGCTCAAAACAATTCATTGAAGTTTAATATTTTTTTTTCTTCGCCCTGTAATTTTGGCCCACTTCTTCTTATGGGAGAATGGATTGTTTCTTTGTTAATTTATACATAGGAGTAGCAACTTGGTTAATTGTCACTTTTTGCCTTTTTTTTTTTTTTAAACCTCACATGCACACACTTGCTAACTTCTTTCTATTATTATTATTAGTCTTTTTTCTTGCACGCCATACGTGCATGCATTATTTAATAACAATAAATAAAAAAATAAATAATTTTATTAAGTTAACAATTAATTTAATTTTTTATTACTTTATCTAGACATTAAATAGAAATAAATTTTAAATATTTTAAAATTTATATTTTGAAATTTTAAATATAGGTATATAAATTTAAAATTAAATTTACATTTTTCTTATATTTTTTTAAATTTTAAAATAAATCTTTTAACATATTATTTTTTGAATTAACCTATTTTAGCCCTATTATATGTAAGAAAAAAATTTTAGTAGGAATAAAATAGGTAATTCAAAATTTTGATATCATCAGCTACCATCTCAGGAGTTGGCTTAATAAATAATATAGATGTAAAGAAAAAGTATTTAATAGGTGTAAAATAGGTAATTCAAAATTTTGATACCACCAACTATCAGCTCAAGAGTTGGCTTAAGAAATAATATAGATTATTATTATTATTATTATTATTATTATTATTATTATTTCCTTAGCTATGAAGTAGCTCACACAATGTGCTAAAGCATGGGTGTTTTGTATCCATTGAGAAAAGACGGGTTGTAATTGTATAACAGTATCTGAAAACATATCTTAAGTGCACTTTTACTAAACTTAATTATTATTTGCACTTTAATTAAACTTAATTATTATAATAAAATTTAATTTTATATTAACTTTAATTATAATTTCACTTAATTAATTTTTAAAAATTTATTAAAATCATTTATTAATAAATACTATTAAATCAAAATTTTACTTATTGAAAATATTATTGATCGAAATAGTTGTCTTGAAAATAAAATATTAACGATTTTAAGAAATTTAAAATATTAGAATTTAAGGTATTACATTCTACCCTCTAGTAAAAATTTGCCCTCTAATTTTCAGAAGAAAACCATCAATTATGAATATGATATTCAGTTTATTAAGATTGGAACGATCGACACAATTTCTAATATTTCTAATCTATAGAAAATTGATGTAGATATCGATTTTCATACTTTGCTCACTCTCCCTAGTACACTCTTCCATCTTTTGGTTTTGCCATAATACTTTTACCATAGAAATCTCCTTGTTCCGAAGCTTTCTAATAGATTGATCGATAATAGCTACTGAAGTTTTCTCATAAGTCAAATCTAGTTTAAGATCTACTAGTTGAATTTGAAGAACATGTGATGAATTAGAAATATAATTACAAAGCAGAGAGATATGAAATATCGGATGAATGCTATCCAAACTGGGTGGTAGCGTTAATCGGTAGGAATCATCTCCGATGCTAACTAGAATTTCAAAAGGACCAATAAATCTTGGTGATAACTTTCCTTTCTTACCATTAGTGAGACTTTAAGAAACACATGATCTCCAACAACAAACTGCACATCTTTTCTCTTATGATCAGTATAGCTCTTTTGTCGATTGAAAGCTATTTTTAGCCTTTCTCTAATGAGAGGTACCTTTTCAGAAGTGCAGTGAATCAATTCAGGTCCTTCTATGTACTTCTCACCTATATCCAAACATAGAGAAGATCTGCATTTTCTTCCAGACAATACTTCATAGGGTGTCATTTTTATCGTACCATGGTAGTTGTTATTGTAAGAAAATTCGATCAATGGCAAATGTTTATCCTGGTTGCCTCCAAAATCTAAGATACATGTTCTCTGCATATCCTCTAACGTTTGGATGGTTCTTTCTAAATGTCTATCTATTTGAGGATGAAATACAGTGCTGAAGTCTAGTTGGGTTCCTAGAGATTCTTGCAATTCTTCTAAAATCTTGATGTAAACTGTGGTCCTCTATCAGAGATAATGGAGACTGGAACTCTAGAAAGACGCACAATTTCATCATTGTATAACTGAGAATATTGAAAAGCTGAATAAGTGGTTTTGATAAGAAGAAAGTGAGCTGACTTGGTCAACTAATCAATGATCACTAATATTGAGTAATGACCACTTGAAGTTCTTGGCGACCCGACCACAAAATCCATGATAATTCTCTCCCATTTCCATTTTGGCAGTGGCAACTACTGAAGTAATTTGGACGACTTTTGATGTTCAAATTTGACTTGTTGATAAGTTAGGCATTTAGTCACAAATTCTGGAACATACTTCTTCATTCCACTTTACCAATAGGAATTCTTTATATCATGATACATTTTAGTCACACTTAGATATGCATTATTGATGGCATAATGGGCTTCCTTCATAATATGCTCTTGCAAGTTATCAACTATAGAAACACATAATCGGGTGCCACATTTTAGTATGCCACCTTCAATAGGAAATTCATGAGCTTTTTCAACTTTAACAATTGAGGATTTTTATCATGTGCATCTTTGAACTAATTAATTAGAAGAGGCTTAATTTGAAAATAAGCTAATAAAGATCTAGAATCAGTCACCTCAAATCACATTCCCAAGTTATACAAACTTTGTATCTCCCTTGTCAATGATCTTTTATACACTTGAATATGAGCCAAACTAATTGTTGATTTACAACTCAAAGCATCAGCTACTACATTAGCTTTTCCTAAATGGAATAAGATTTCACAGTCATAGTATTTAATAACTCCATCCATTGTCTTTGCCTAAGATTCAAATCTTTCTTCTCAAAGATATAGTTTAAGATCTTGTGATCTTTGTAAATTTTACGTTTCTCACCATAAAGATAGTGTCTCCAAATTTTCAAGGCAAACACTATAATAGCCATTTCCAGATCATAGGTCAAATAATTTAGCTCATGCCTCCTTAGCTATCTAGAAACATTGGCTATCACCTTTCCATGTTGCATTAGAACACATTTAAGTCCCTCTCTTAATGCATCACAATAAAGAATGTACCCTCCATTTTTAGAAGAAAGTGCTAGTACTGATGAGTTAGTGAGTCATGTTTTAAGTCTTTGAAAGCTCTCTTCACATTCATCAGACAACTGATACTTCACCTATTTCTGGGTGAGTTTGGTTAAGAGGAGTTGATATTTTGGAAAAAATCTTTAACAAATCTTTGATAATAACCAACTAAACTCAAAAAACTTCTAGTTTCTATCACATTAGTTGGTCTAGGCAAATTGATAATTGCTTCCACTTTCTTTGGATCAATCTAAAATCCATCCTCGCTTATAACATGCCCTAGCAAACTTTATCAATCCAAAATTCACATTTTGAGAATTTGGCATATAACTAATGTTTCCTCAAAGTCTGCAAGACAATTCGAATATGCTCCTCAAGTTCTTCTCAACTTTTGAGTGCGTTAGAATATCATCAATAAAGATAATGACAAACTTGTCCAAATAGGGCTTCAAGATCTAATTCATTAGGTCCATAAAAGTGACAGGTGCATTTTTCAACCCAAAAGGTAACACCAAGAATTCATAGTGTCCATATCTGGTGTGCAACATTGTTTTAGACACATTTTCCTTTCGAATTCTCAATTAATGATAGCCAGACCTTAAATTTATTTTGAAAAATGGCTTGCACCCTGCAATTGATCAAATAAGTCATCTATTCAAGGAAGAGGTTATTTATTCCGAGTAGTGACTTTATTTAATAGTCTATAATTAGTGCAAAGTCACGGTGAACCATCCTTCTTTTTCACAAAATGGACTAGAGCACCCCACAGTAAGCTGCTAGGACGAATGAACCCCTTGTCAAGTAAATCCTGCACCTGAGTTTTCAAAAAAAAATTTCAATTCAATCGGTGTCATATGGTAAGGAGGAATGGAAACAGGATCAATTTTCAAAATTGTTTCAATAGAAAATTCAATCTCTTTTTCAGAAGGTAACCCTGGTAATTATTCTAAAAACACATCTAGAAATTCACTGATAATTGAAATGTGTTCTACCCCTTTTACATCTACTTCCTAATCGCTCACATAAGCTAAATATCCCAGACATCCCTTCTTCAACAACCTTCTAGCCGTGATAGCATAAATTAGATTGTAAGGAGCTTCACTCTTTTCTCCTTGAAACTTGAATTCTCTATCAAAATGAGGTCTGGACACTACTTTATTTTTGTGTCAATCAAGGGTAGAAAAAATGCTTTGATAACTAATCCATACCCAATATTACATCAAACTCTAACATATGTAATTATATCATATCAGCCACTAATTCTTTATCAGAGATCCTCACAATATAAAAAGGAAATACATTTTGAACTTCTATCCCTTCCTCTAAACGAGTAGATACAATAATTGGCATTATTAATAGTTTGCAGAAAATAGATATTTTCTTAGAAAAATGTGGAGTTATGAAAATGAGTAGCTCCAAAATAAAATAGTACTCGTGCATCTATAGCTTGATTTGGAAGAGTGCCATTGATCTTAGTATTAGACCCGTGAGTTCCATTTGGTGCTAAAGAAAATACTCTCTCGTTGTTTCTACCCACAGGAGCCTGATTACAAGTCTGTCAAAAAAAAAACTTGCTCAGAGGTCTTTTTCATTACTCTATCAATTATTCAGAGGACTATAAACTATTTTAGGTAAAATCAAATAACATATTCCAAAAATCTTTAAATATCTTTTATAAATTGAAAATCTCACTATCACAATGTTCCAAAATAAATATTTCAAAATCACATTTTAAAATGCATTTTAAAGATCAAATTGCTTAGATCCAAGACTTGTTTTAAAAAACCTTTAAAAATATCAAACAATTAATCATTTTACCTTCAATAAAGAGTCCTCATGGATTCACTCTTCAACTAACGGGATTAGTAAAAAAGACAATTCTTCATTTTGGTCGATTCGCGACGTCCAAACGCAATCCAATAAGATACGCATCGCAATACACATACACAACCCAATATCAATTATAGCATAATTAATGAGTTATACTTATGTGCACTTCCACGAACCTATCCTATCGAAAAGCTCAAATAAATAATATTGATAATGTTCCTAGGTCAACTCAATCTCAGCCACATCCTCACCCCGGTAATGTAAGTTGATACATCAAACGATAAAATAAATAAAGCAGCTTTAGAATTTTGACATAACAAAGCACGCAGATCTATATCAAAGGAAATATAATGAAAATAGGAACATATGTTATGTAGTTTCCCTAGTTAATCATTTATCAACTTATGCTCTAATACCACATCTGTCACATCCCGATTTCTGAAGTGTGGAGGTCCTAGGGCAAGGGTAAGTTTAAGACCACCGTAAGCTTGTAGAACCCATTTAGCCTATAATAAACTCAGGATCACAGAGTAGACATGCATTTTATTTAATAAATGTTAGTTTTTATAAGAATTTTAGCAGAGTTTCATCTATATCTAGGATATAACTTCTGGTAAACAAATAAATAAAACACTTCTATAAGCAATCCCAATCAATCTCAAGCTCAATTGACCCCTTCTGGGCCTCCAATAATAGCAACTATATATATTACGAAGTGCTAGAATAACAAGCATATATACACAAACAAATAGAATATCCAATATTTACATTGCTTCCTGAAAAGAAAGAAGGATCAAGAAGCTTAGTCTACCCTAGGTTGATCCTCCAAAACTCTAGCACCAGAAATATCAGAAATTAATAATATGAGCTTCCATCTCAGTAAGTCTATGAAACATACCAATACCTGGGGGATGCATGAAAGAAATATCATATAATATATATAATATTATCACAAATCAATATCATATGGTAAGAACAAATCAGAATGTGTCTGTAGAATTTGCACTAAACAATTTATATAAGACAGAACTCAATCGATCATAGATATCCAAACAGGTCCTAGGAGTCTTAATAAATTCAAATATTTATACTTGGCTGAGTATACGTCCAGAGTAAATTGTCCTCTCTAGGTAAAATACTGATAAATCTGACTATATCAGTTCAGTCACTGGTGCACACAGCCTAGTAGTTTCACCTCTACTAGTATGGGTATTCTGTCATAAATTTGTAGTCCAAAGCTAGGTTATTGGCTTGGTAGGTAAATCAAATCAAATATTAGACCCAAATGATGTCTAGAAAAGCAATAATACAATGAGTTCCAAATAGGTTAATAAAATTTAACAATAAATTATCCAAATTGGCTTGTGAATTTCAAATATTAAATAAATGAGTTTGATTAACAAAATCATTGATTAATATAACAAGGTTATATGATAAATATAAAGAATGATATTTCAATAAAATTGGACCAATAATAACAATTAGCTCAAATTATTTTTTCAATCCTTAATTCTAATCTGCCGATCCTATTGACCTACGAACAAATTTACTTTATAATCGATAATTAATTAATTTTAATTAGGTTAAAAATAAAAATTTAAGACAAAGTTTCTAATAATTAAATTAATTAATCCAATTAATAATCGAATAGCTAAACATATCAAAAATTAAATAATTATAAATTAAAAGCGATAATAATTGATTTATTACTGATTATTCCTCGATTTTTGTCAGCGTCGGTTTCCAATGAAATTAGTGTAGACGAATTTGTAATAGGATAACCAATGCAAATAGAATTTTTCAAAAAATTTTCTGTAAAATTTTGATAGAAAATCGTATGGATTATTATGTTAGAAAACTCCTAAATTTAAAAATTGGATAGTTTAGGAAAATATCCATAATTTGTAAAAAATTACTTATGAAAACTTATAAAATAAAGAGTTCGATAATACTAAAATCACTTGAAACAGAGATCGAAGTCGTTCGAAACAATTCATTGAAATTTAATGTTTTTTTTATTATTTTCTTCGCCGTATAATTTTGGCCCACTTCTGTGAGAATGTATTGTTTGTTTGTAAATTTATAGAAAGGAGTAGCCGACTTGGTTAATTGTCACTTTTCCCTTTTTTTTTTTTTCAAACCTCACATGCACACACTTGCCAACTTCTTTTTTTTTTTTTTTTAAAATTTTATTTTATTTTATTTTATTATTATTATTTCCTTAGCTATGAAGTAGCTCACACACCAGTGTACTTTAATTGAATTTAATTATTATTATTATTATTATTATTATTTCCTTAGCTATGAAGTTGCTCACACACCAGTGTATTTTAATTAAATTTAATTATTATTTATGCTTTAATTAAATTTAATTATTATTATAAAATTTAATTTTATATTAATTTTAATTATAATTCCACTTAATTAATTTTTAAAAATTTATTAAAATCATTTATTA
>CAOJBK012928511.1:0-10608 GCA_948294925.1 Codiaeum variegatum
AGGAGTTGTTGTGTGTTAAGTCTAAGTCCTAAGCATAATAATTTTTTTTAGGTTTACTATTTAAGCTCATAATGCATGTGTTTAGGGGGGAGCTTCTGTTCTTATATGAACCTATTTTTGTTGAATAAATATGTGCCTTAAATTCTTAAGTGTGTTATTTTTCTTTTGCATTCATCAAACCAAGGGGAGGCTCTTAGGAGCCTAATTGTATGTGTTTAATTCAACTCTAAATCTTTTTAAGCATTCAAAGTTTAATTCAACTCTAAATATTTTTTTGAGCACTCAAAATTATAAATTCAACTCTATATCTTTTTAACTCAATCCTCGAAAAGGCAGTTTTGTCATCATAAAAAAGGGGGATAATGTTAGCCTTATATGGTTTAGCACTCTGATTTTGATGATCACAAAACTGATTGATATGATAAAGTTCACTAATATGAATTATGTAGATCAAAGCTAAGTACTTAGGTCCTTTAAACAGTCAGGTTTCAGCAACATCAACGGCAGATCATTAGCCGCCTAAGAGACTGGAGTTAGCCGCCTAACTGGATCCATTGGGTGCCTAATAGAAGTCAAGTGTTAATTAAAATGTAAAATAGATTAGTACTAGCACTCTCATGCATGGAACAAATCATTTTTTAAAAATTAAAATTTCATGCATAGATTCCTTAACTAATCAAGCAATCAATCTGAGTGATTAGGTCACTGACTTGTTAAGGACGAATATTTCTTGACTAAATTCATAAATTGAATTGAGCTTTTTGAAATATTTCATATCTAGTTAAGTACCTACAGCTAGGAAGCTAACAAGGCTGAAAAGTTTGGTTTCCAGTAAAAAGCAAATGTCAATCAGTCACATCATGATTGACAGGTAGCTGTTGGAAGGCTGTTAGGAGCCTGTTTTACATTATTTAATTTCTTTCTTTCTCATTGCTATTTTATTCAAATTACCTATATAAATACCATTCCAATCTTCACATTTAATGTAAGAAATAGAGGCCATTTATGAGAATTTAGTGATCTTAATTTTTTCCAGATTTCAAGATCAAATTTACTTCTTTCTATCATCAGTCTTGAAGTCATTTTTTTCATCTCTTCTCTCAATCAATTGGAAGAATTTATTGAGCATTTATTTTTCATCTCAAGTAAGTATTTATTTCAAATAATTTGAACTTGAGTTTTCATTATAAATTCTTTCATCTCAACATATTTTTTGAGCATTCATTAATATTGATCTATTATAGGATATGTAGTAAAAAAATATTTTCTTTTCTATTGTATTTTTCATCTGAACTGACTATAAAGGTTTTGAAGCACCTAATTAAGCTTGTGTTTGTATTAGGGGTGTCATAGCCACCCAATTGAAAGTCTATGAGATTCATCTATTCATGGGAATGGATGAGAGGTTTTTAGAAGCCTTAGCAAAATTCTGAGGGACTGGAGAAAGGGTATATTTCTCATGGGTTAGGTCCCTAGTCAGTTAGGACTATAAAGGCTTTGTTCTAGTCAATTGAATAGAGCTCACTAGTGGACTTCTCAAAACTTGTGGTTTTTG
Source organism: Codiaeum variegatum (assembly GCA_948294925.1). Taxonomy (NCBI): domain Eukaryota; kingdom Viridiplantae; phylum Streptophyta; class Magnoliopsida; order Malpighiales; family Euphorbiaceae; genus Codiaeum; species Codiaeum variegatum. Next base: position 1,556 of record CAOJBK012928511.1, read on the forward strand.
GGACTGGATGTAGGCCTTGGTGCTGAACTAATATAAATCCTCATGTTGTTCCTATTTCAATTACTTACATTGCATTAGGTCCCTAATTGAGTGCACTAAAAGTAAAACATATATATTTTGCTAAGTGTTTCTTATTAAACTTCTTATCTATGTTTAAAACTCTCATATTCTCATTAATTGGTATGTTTTTCACACTCAAGAAAATTTAGTTAGTCTCCTTTTATTTTCATCCATTTTTATTTTGTTAGTCAGTTGATCTTTTATTTTCGTCCATTTTTATCTCTGACACCTTATCTCTGCCTTCGCAGGATGCCGTAGGTTGCAAAGGCAGTCCTCTCTGACCATCAAGAGATAGATGCTATCATCTCCTTGCATTCCCTGAAGTTGGAAAATCTTAAAAGGAATTTGGTTGAGAAGAATTAGGTTCTTTCTGCATCATCTTCAAAGCTTCGCAGTACCAAGGAGGCTCTTGCCCAAGCTACCTCGAATCTTGAGAGTGCTCGTTCGGAGAGGGAAGACGCCATTAAGGATAAGGAGAGCACTCTGATGGATGTGGAGGATCTTTAAGGTTAATTAAAGGATAAGCAAGAACTCATTGCCTCCTTAAATCATCAAATGACCACCTTCGAAGATTAAAACCATGCTCTTCCAAATGAGAAGGCCCAACTTCAAAAAGATTTCTGCCTCTCTTAGAAGATCATGAAGTCCATGTCCAGCCAAGCTAAGAGGCATGTAGGGGGGACCTACCAGGCTATCAAGGACTTTTTCACCTTTGACTGGTTGAAGAAGTATATTATGAGGAGGGAAGTGTTGTATGGCATTCCTTGGAACAACATGAATGTTAAGGAGATAGTAGCTAAATTTCCCAAAACTGTTAAATCCTTCAAAACTCATGATCCTAAAAAGGTCAGAGTTTCCATCCTTGAGGAGTAATTGGACATACTTCATATGCCTTCTTCTCCCACCTTTGAGGTTGACAAGTACAAGGACCTTCTCTCTTCTTCGAGCGAAGACCATGATAGGGATATAGATCTCGATGAGCAGTGTGTAGATCCTCCATAGTAGTCCCTTTTTATAAAAATGTTCATACTCTCTGTACATTCTGTAATCTTTGTAAATTTTGTACAACTATCGTTATTGTACTCTTTTATGATGAATGAATGAAAGATTTTTTTGTTTTGACTTCTTACTCTTCGAAGCTTACTTTTATATGTTTTTATTATTTTTGTCTCTTTGATGGTCTCTTAATGTCCTTTTTTTCTTTATTAATTATTTGAAGTTAAAGGTTTTGCCTTAAGTGAAAATTTTAAGGCCTCCAAAAAGTTCTGTGTCTGCCTTTTATCAAGGCTTTTTCATTTTATGTTTATTTTATCCCCTTTGGCATGTTCTTTTGCCTTCGGGGTTGACTCATGGACCCTTTGCTAGGGTGTATTGGATTTGAATCATCCTTTGATAAGAATGTGTGCATCCTTGGGAAGGTCTTTTACCCATCAATCAAGTTTTATATCCTCCATCAAGTATGTTTGCCTCCCTTTGAAGGTCTTTTGCCTGTCAAGCAAGTCTTATATCCTTCATCAAGGATGTGTTTGCCTCCATGAGAAGGGATTTCTCCTATCGAGCAGGTTTTATTTATAAAAAATCAATGTACAACAAAATAGACTCAGAAGGTAAGTTTTCATTAATTTTAATTACTAGTAGTACATTTTTAGATGTTGTACATTCCAAGTATGATGTATGTCTGTGACTTTTAAAGTCTGTAACTTGTAAGTTCCAAGGGCTATTACTTGCTAAACACTAAAGAGCCCTTCCTATGTAAAGGCTAGCTTGCCTACTCCTTCTCTTCGATTTGTCATTTCAAGGCTCTTCAACACCAGGCTACCTTCATCAAACTTTTTAGTTCTTACTTTTTTGTTGAAGTAGTTGGCAGCTCTTCTTTTATATGTTATTGTCCCGATGATTATCTCATCCCTCAGTTCATCTAACATATCTAAATCAATCCTCCTCAGTTTTTCATTTTCTTCATCATTACAATAAAAAACTCTTCCATTAGGTAGTCCTATATCCATGGGGATAACAACTTTTGCGTCAAAGGTTAGAGCGAAGGGGTTTTTTTTGATGGGCTCCCTAGGATTAGTTTGGTATGCCCATAGCACATGTTAGATCTCTTCAACCCAATCTTCGCTTAATACCTAAGAGGATGGCCTTGTTGGTTACTTTCTTTTGCTCATTGGTTTGGGGTTGAGCCACCAAAGAGAAGTGTTGCTTGATGTTCAACCCTTTATAGAATTCCTTTATCTTTGCATTGTCAAACTGATTGTCGTTGTCATTGATAAGCTAACAAGGTATTTTGAATCTGCAAATGATGCTCTTCCATATGGACTTGATGATATTGTTCATAAAAATGGTTGCCAAATGCTCTGCTTCAACCCATTTCGTGAAATATTCGACTGCTACTACTAAGAATTTTCTTTACCCTGGGGCCATTGGGAATGGGCTGACTGTGTTTATTCCCCATTTGGCAAATGGCCAAGAGCTGTATATTGGGACTTGCTCAATTCTTGGCGTCCTCACCAAATTTGCAAACTTCTGACACAATGGACATTCTTCACCAAAGACCTTGTATCCATCTTCATTGTTGGCCAGTAGTAACCCTGTTGAAGCGCTTTTTCTGCCAGCGCCTTTCCTCCAATGTGCATTCTGCATGATCCTTCATGTATCTCTTAAAGGACATACTTCACTTCACTTGGCTTTAAACATTTTAGCCAGGGAACTGAGTGTGCCCTTTTGTATAGGGTACTATTGTGAATATAAAAGTAAGCATTGTGCCTTTTAACTTGTTCCGCCTCCTTCGGGTCTAGTGGCAACTCTCCATTCTTCAAGTAGGCCTTGATTGGGTCAATCTAGCTTCACTACTCCTCTTCGAATTCCATTACCTATTCGCCTTCACTTATGCTAGGAATCAACAAGGACCCCATGAAGACTTTGTCAATGTATCCCAAGGGGTGTGCTACTACTAGCTTGCTCAAACTGTTCGCTCGGCAATTTGGAAACCTTAGGACTTTTTGGCATTCCACTATTACCCCTCGCTCTTGCATTTTCTGGATCTGCTATTTAACAATGGCCATATATCTTGCCATTTCTTCCTTCTTAGCTTCAAATATCCCATCAACATACCCCAACACTAACTGTGAGTCACTGAAAATGCACAACTTTCCACTGAGAGAAAGTAAGCCAGTCTAAGTATACAAACGCTTCATATTCAGTCGTGTTATTTATTATTGGGAAGTCCAGCTTTGGAGCATATTCTAAGAGAACTCCAATGCCACTCCTAAGGACAATCCCTATTCCATTGGCTTTTTCAGCGCTAGTTCCATTGACATATAGTTCCCAGGTGGTTGACAAATTTGCCTGTTCTTCACCTTTCTAATCAATAATCTCTCCACTTTCCACCGAGAATGAACATTCGGAGATGAAGTCTACCAATGCTTGGGCTTTAATTGTTGCTCTAGATTGGTGTTTCAAAGTGTATTGCCAAGCTCTATGGACCAGCACAACATTCTTCTTGAGGTTTCTAGATTGTGGAGAGTTTTTAGCTGGGGTTTGTCTATCACTACTACCCCTTGATATACTTGGAGGTAAACTTTGAATTTCCTGCATGACAGCAGAAGAGAGTAAGCTAATTTCTCAATGGGTGGATAGTTAATCTATGATCCTTGTAGAACTTTGCTGAAATAGTATATTGGCTTTTGTATTCATTCTTCCTCCCTCACTAATATAGCTCTGACAATGTACGGGGATGCTGAGAGGTATATGAGTACTTCCTCTCCCTGTAAAGGCCTACTCAACACTTACTCTAACCCTAAATAAGCTTTGAGCTCCTCAAAGGCTTTTTGATAGTCTTCAATCCACTCAAAGGATGCTTTCTTCCTCAATCTACTAAAAAATGGCAAGTATTTTTCTACTGCCTTGGACATGAACCGATTAAGTACCACTAACCTCCTGGTTAATCTCTAGACCTCTTTTAGATTCTTTGGAGATGGCATTACTAAGATTTCCTTCACCTTATCTAGGTTGGGCTTAATCCCCTTCTTGCTCACTTGATACCCAAGGAACTTCCCCCCTAGGATGAAGAAGGCACACTTCTCCAGGTTCAATTTCATCCCATACTGGTCAATCACTTCAAAGATTTCTTTCAAGTCTTATATATGCTCTTTGAAACTTTTACTCTTCATGATCATATCGTCTATATAGGCTTCCAAGTTTTTCCCTAGGTGATTCTTAAATATCATGTTGACTAATCTCTGATATGTAGCACCTGCATTTTTAGGCCGAATGGCATGGATGTATAGTAGTAAGTGTGTTTCTCAGTGATGAAGGCAGTCTTTTCTTCATCCTCTGAATCCATCTTGATTTGGTGATACTCTTGTTTAGCGTCAAGGGTGGAGAGATATTTGTACCTTGTGGTGGGGTATACCAATTTATCTATCATTGGCAGTGGGTATGAATCCTTTAGGAAGGCTTTGTTCAAATCAGTGAAGTCTACACACATTCTGTAACTTATGTTGGCCTTCTTCAGTAGGACTATGTTAGCCAACCATTCAGGGAATTGAACTTCTCTAATGAACTCGGCCTCTATCAACTTGCCAACCTTTTGGTCGATGACTGCTTGTCTTTCTTTGCCGAAGCACCTCATCTTCTGCTTAATCGGCCTGAAAGTTGGGTCTACATTGAGCTTATGAGTTAGTACTTCCTGGCTTATCCCTGACATCTTCGAGGAATCCCATGTAAAGGTTCCCTTGTGTTTCATCAAGAACTTCTTTGCCACAACCTTCTCCCCTAACTCTTAGTTCACCTTCAATCACCTTTCTAGTTTCTCTTCATTTACTAAAAATGACCTTACTTCCTCTTAGACCATGCACACATCTTCTGTTTAGATGTGGATCATGTTTTTCCTCTTTCGGGTGAAGTCCACCTCAGACTCTGGCTTTGGGGTACTATACACACAGAATTCTATCCCATCTGACAAAGGGACCTTCACCCTTCCTCTTCACACATTGGTATCTGCATCCAAATCATGGAGCAATGGTCTCACCGTTAAGACATTGTAGGCCATCGAAATTTTTACCGCTACGAAGAGTTCCATCACCATCACACTCCTCGGAGCTACCCCTATAGTGAAGGGTAATCTAATATATCTTGCTATAGGAATCTCTATCTTGTCCAGTGTTCAGACCGGGTTCTTCAATTCTTTTAACTCATAACCCTTTATTTCCATTTTCTGATTTGCTTAAAAGGACAACATATTAGTTGAGCTTCCATTATCCACCAGAATCCTCTATACATTGTAATTGGCGATGATTTCTTTAATGACAATTAGATCAGCTCATCTTGGTACTATCTTGTCTTCTTCGGCCCACTGCTTTTGGCTGTTGTAAAATACATACTCCGATGTTTCTTGACTTCAAGCCACTGCCTTGCCCTTATTGTTACCTGTACCTCCACATGAGGTCCCCTACTAAGACAAGCAATATCTTTTATGGTCCCATCGTTTACCACTATTGGCTTTGGGTCTTTGTTTTCTCTCACAAACCTCTTCAAATATCCTTACTCTTGATCAGCTGCTCTATTTCTTCCATTAAGTGCCTACAAGAGTCAGTGGTGTGACTGAGGGTATTATAAAATTTACAACACTTCACCTTATCCCTCTTATTTGAATCCTTCTTGGTCGGCTTCGGCCTTTGGCATATGGCCTAGTCTTGGAAGGTTACAAAGACAATCTCCGACCTAGCATTCAGTGGGGTCAACTTAGTTACGTCAAAGGTCGTCATAATGGGCTCCTTTTCCTTCTCCTTTTTCTACAAAGCCACACTCTTAGAGCCATTCATCCTCTCAACTTCTTTCTTCTTACTTATCTTTGAAGGGGTGTCTTTGTCTTCCCCCCTCCTCTTTTGAGCGAAATAACTCACTCAGAAGGCATCATCTTGCCTGATATATTTTTGTGCTATAGTCATAGCCTCTTTGAGGCTGCTTAACATTTCTCTAGATAACTTTTTGAAAAGGTCAACCACCTTAGTCCGATCTAAGCAAGTCACCTTCAACGCCTTCACATTAAACTTGGCCAAAAAGTCTCTCAACGATTCATCTTAGCTCTGCTTCACAAGCTCTAAATCCTGAGTTTGCATTTCGATGGGAATGCTAGCTGCAAATCACTTCATAAAGCTCTCCATCAGTTGCTGAAAATTTTCTACACTCCCCTCTTTCAAACTATCATACCATTTGGTTATTGTCCCATCTAATGAACCCCTGAAGGCCTTACACAGTGCCTCGTCATCCATTGTCTGCAATTTTATCTCATGTTTATAGTTTAAGATGTAGGCTCTTAGATCCGTGGACTTGGTATATTTAGTAATGTTCGAAGCTTTGAACTTGCTTGGCATTTGGTATTCTGCCACTCTTCTAATGAAAGGGGATTTTAGTTCGAGGGTCAAATCTCTTTCTCCAGGCTTCCTTCTTCCCTCTAGTTCTTTCATGCATTTTTTCACTATCTCTCTCATATCTCAAGAACTATGGCCTATATCTTCACATTCTCTCGCCATTTCCTTCTGGGATCGAGACCTTTGAGAAGCTCTTCACTAATTATATTCTCTCTTAGAATGGCTTCGCCTCTTTCTCTCTTGTTACCTAGTTCTGGTGGAATCTGCCAAACTCACTTCGACCTCATCAGTTTGGTTGTCTCCTCCTCGCCTTCTATCTTCCCCCCTTAGATCTACGCCTGTTGGGTCAACAAGGTTTCTTCCCCCAACTGCTCCTATCTTCGATCTCAGTCTACTTGCCGAGGATTGAGGACTATTTGCTCCTTCACCTTCGGGGATCTTAAACAGCCTTGTTCTAGTGGTTCTAGTTGGACCAGCTAGGATGTTCTCATTTGTAGGCTACCCTAGAGAGCTTTGATTTTTCAAGAGTTGTATCAAGGGGGTTAGTGCACCCAAGACATTTTGCATTTTAGGTGTCAAGTTTGGGGATGCATTGGTTGATGCTTGAGGTGGATGCATGGAAAAGGCGGTGTTTTCTTGAGAGGCTTTGAGGAGGTCGGCTATAGCTTGAAAGGATGAAGTTAGGTCAGGTGTGGTCGAGGTATTTGCCAGTGAAGTTTCTCGGGTGTTATGGGCATTGAGTTGGCTGGGTGAGGTATCACTAACATTGTGTCTATTGTCTTGAGGGTCCTCTATATTTAGAGGTTTTTAGTGTAGACTTCTTGGTCAAGAAAGGAAAATCAGTGTGACTATCCTCAAAGAGAGAAGAGAAAATAGTTGCTTTGAGATCAGGAAAGAGTTTTTCAAACTTCCCCTCAAATGGCGCCAATTTGATAGGCTCTAAACCTAAACACTTTTCATCTTTTTGGACTTGGATTGAATGGGCTTGATAATGGATTGGATTAACCTGCACTCAATGAGCAAATGTGAGCTAAGAGGGCCAGGACTTAAGCTTAGCAATGACCCTTCGACGCCCAAGTCAAAAAATGGGTTCTCAACCCTTAGCTTTGAGGAGCCTTTAGAACAAAATGGATTAAGGTTTCTGGAGTGTTTAGGGTTAGGATTGCATACCCTAAAATGTGTTCCATAAAGAGGTATTGTGAGATTCTCAAGTTGGACACTTATCTTGTTATAGGAGTGCCACATAGAGGAATCTGATCAATGTAGTAAGTGATCTCCAAGTGAGAGCCGAACACGTGTCTCCAAGTGAACACTTGACACGCGCCCCTTAGTGAGAGCAAGACATTTTTCCTTAGGCAAGAGCTTGCCACGTGTCCTTAGAATGTTCCTTCTGAATATGTGATGTGGGTCCCACTTAAGGGGTCTCTTTGGCACAAAACATGCCAAAGCCCCTCCCTTCGTCAGTTTAGCCTAGGCCTGGTCTTCTCAAGTTATTTTCTAAGAGCCCATGAATTCTGAGCCTTAGTCTCCTTATTTTGACCCGTATCAAAAATAAAAAATTCTAAGCTTCCTAATTTATGATAAAAACATTTGGGTGAAAAAGAAATTGCATTTCAAGAAAAAATCATGATATCAAATTATTTTTATCAATTAAAATTAATTTTTACTTTAAATTATTTTTTAAAAAATAAAGATAAAAATATCTAATTAAGTTTGTATTATATATTGTTCAATTATCACCTCGATTCCTTAGAGTGGAAAAATGAATCTCTCGTATACTATTAAGAGATATTTGATACGGATCTAGTGAAGAACCATAGACTTTGACTAGACAACTGAACAAGTAAGATTAAAAGCCCCTAAGATAAACATATGAATAACTCAAAGGCAATCAGACTTGGAGATGCAAAGCGAAGGTAGGGCTTTATAGGGTGGACCCATTCAGCCTTCGGCTTCGTCATCGGAAGCCCCGCTCGAAGCCATCCTTTTAGGCATGTCACTGCCACATTGAGTTCAAGAAATAGTCTCATACTAGGGAATGGACAAGTGTTAATCCTCCAAGGGAGGGACCGCTGTCTTGTTCTCTTATCAACAACACTTGTCCAAATGACATGATGTCACTTGTCCACTTTGAGATCCTAACTAACTTTGTAAATAAGTCATAATGATACATATTTTAAGATATGTTCCACTATCTCAACTCTTCCAAAAACCCTAGCTTCCAGTTCCTAAGAGCTCTAAGGTGTTCGAGAGTATTGCAAACACTAAAATACTGACTTTAATGTCGGAGGATTTTTATCAAGCACAAAGTCTGGCCATTTAGCTCATGTTTGTTTTTCGTGCAGGTCCATTCATAAGCATTTAAACAAAGTTAAATCCAAGAGGTCACAATATTGTTGAGTTCAAATCAATACTTTAAAAAAAAATTTTGTTATTTCTTGTAATCTTTTATTATATTATGTAGTTAACTGTGGAATATATGTGCTTAAAAGTAGCAAAATCATATATATATATATATATATATATATATATATAATTGAATGGTTTTTTTTTTGTAATTTACTATTTAGTCCGTTAATATAAACCCTAAAAATATTTAAGTATTTTTATTTTTAAAAT
>CAOJBK012928524.1:0-16959 GCA_948294925.1 Codiaeum variegatum
CACCCCACCCCACCCCCCCCCACCCCCCCCCACCCCCAAACACCCCACCCACCCCCCACCCCCCCCCCCCCCCCCCCCGCGGCCCCCAATAAAGGATAATTTTCGAAATATCATAAATTGACTGCAAGGGGTTAGATTGCGCATAGCATCACGGATCATGGACAAGTCCCAAATTTGTGCATCCACATGTGCCCGTTGGCATGCAAGTAGTGTGAAGTGTGAGGATTCGCCACCTAATCTTTAAGAAAAAATAGTTTTACATGGTGATTAAGGAACCATTTTGATAAAAACTATATTGTTAGGAAATTTTGATTAATTTTCCCAATTAGAAAAAGGTTGGCCGTGAAACAAAGTGGGGTTTGGGGATTTAAGATCTGATAAAAATAATTTTGAGAAAAAAATTATTTTACCATTTTTACTAACTACTTTTGGTTTAAGAAAAATGATTTGGATTAAAAATCAGTTTGCGTGTGTGCATGGCATATCACATGATACATGAGTAATTATTATCATGGTAAAATGATGCATGAGTAGTTATAAGATGCATGGCAACCCATAAAGTGAAAAGGACATAAAATAAATCAAGGGTCCTTCCACTTGCCCATTTCAGTTTCTAGAAAAGGCACACATTGCCAAAGAAAGCAGTGAAGTTAAATTACATTGTAAAAATAATTAAATTCAGGGGATCTCCCTCTTGTCATCAGATCTGGGACGAGTACATATTTCCCAATACAAATCCACAATCGAATAATATCAATAATATAAAATAAATGTGAATACAATAGGTCAAACAAATAATGATAATAATGAACTAGCAACATAAATAATTGAACAAATGATAAGAAAAATAAAGAAAAACTGATTTTGAAGTTGAAGTCATTAGAAGGCTTGTTGGTGTATCCCTTTGAATGGGAATCAAACCCCATGTCGTTCTCTCTTATCGTGAAGGGTGGGGCTGTTCTGATAACAGTAGGTGATTTGGTTGTGTGTTTAGAAGCTAACTGATTTTTTTTAATAAAATCATTGACCAAATAGGTTGTTAATCAAATTGAGTTTTTATAATGAAAAATGATTTTGAAGTTATTAAATTGGCTAAGTTTGTTTTAGAGCTTAATCTGATTCCTTTTTATAAAAAAATGGTATTTTAATAAGTAATGCCTTAATTCAGAGTTAAAAGGCTTAAACTAGTACATTTTTATAAAAAAAATGGAATTTTGATAAAAACATACCTTAATTCAAATCAAAAGGGCTTAATTAATTCAGATTTAAAGGGAAAAGTGGCATACTGTACCCAATTTACTTTTGCTTGAAGGATTTGGGAATTGACAGGTCTGATGACTTGATAAAGCTAGAGCGAGTCTCTATTGTGATCAGAGAGGGCTGGTGTCTGTTTGTCTGAACTGAAATTGAAGGAACTAAACTATTGGACTAAGTGTAATTGGAGTGCGTTTTTATGAGTTTCTGATGATTAGGATATATTTTGTGTGAATTGTATTATTTAGGTGGTGTTTAGATGTGTCTGAGTGCGTCTGGAGAGTGAAATGTATGGTTAAAAGTTGTTTTGAGCTTTTGGAAAAATTACAACTCAGAACTATTCTGAAGGTAGAAATTTATAGAAATTTTTGCCAGAAAACCTTAGGAACCACACACATGCATGGGACCAAAATGGGCTGTATTTGTACCAAAAGCACTACGTTTAGCCCAGACGCAGGCGCACTAGGCTTGGTTGACTGGGGTCTGATTTTCTGGGTCCAGTTCGATTAATTTTGATTTGATTTTTTGGATTTTTAGGTCCGTTTGAAGTCTGATTTGAGCCAGGTTTAGACCGTTGGGATCATATTGATGGGCCAGATTTAATGGCAGAAAAATTAGGATTTTTGCTTGAGAATATATCTGGATATGCAAAATTTTCCATGTAAACCTTACAACTTAAAATTTTCATCTAAGATGCAACAAAGTGCGCTACCCTTTGATCTTGTTCAGTTCCAAACCTTTAAGTCTGAGTGGGGCAAACAGTGATTCTGGAGGTGCAAAATTAACACACTTAACCACAAGCAGCTTGCAACTTTCAGCGGGTAGACATTGAGTGCAAACCCATTATCCACTAAGGTCATTGGGAATATTTTCTCTTTCGTGATAATGATGATGTATATAGCATCATTATGAGGTCCCCCGGGTGGGATTTCATTGTTGGAGAAAGAGATTGATGCCCCTTTTATAGAACTAGTGATGGATGCAACCAGAGTCTCAGGAGATATATCAAGTGGGGTCTGAAACTAGTTCAACCACTTACAAAGAGCTTGGTGATGAGGATAAGATGACATGAGCAGGCTCCAAATAGAAATGTTAGCTTGGGTCTTCTTTAATTGTTAGAGCATGAAATCCTCTTCAAGTTTAGGAGTCCCTTTGTTTTGGGCCATAAATCTGCTTGAAGATGGAGTAGCAGTAGGTGCATGTGTTGTCCTCCCATTTCTAGTGATAACTTCTATTTCAATTCCCAAGTTTCTCAATCATGGATGACACAACAATAATAATCATCATGGATTGACCTCCTTAAGGATGGTTGGCCAATCGGAAGAGAGTAATTCGGGGAGAAAGACTTCCCAAAGGAAGGTAGGTCCTATCCAGTGTAATGGAAATTACTCAGAGGTCTAACATTAGTTATAAGGTGTGTTGAATACCCCTTATCAAACTCAACTAAAATTGCATTCACATCATGCTCGGGTAGGGGATTTGTGCCAATGTTTGCAGTTGGTAGTAGAATATCCTTAGCATCAATTAGATATTGGATCTTGTGCCTTAGGGCCTTGCAGTCATCAGTTTTGTGCCCTAGCCCTTGATGGTATTTACACCTTTTAGACATGTTAAATTTCTTTAGTAGTGGATTGGGAATGGGTTTAGGTTCCAAAGGTTGGAATGAACCCTTTTCTAAGCATTGCTTCAAGAGATAGCTTAGCGTTAATCTCCTCAAATTGGAAAATTCCCTTTGTTTATTATGGATTGGCTTACAGGTCGAGATTGTATTGACCCCACCTTTCTATTGGTCTTTTTCTATTGTGAGGATGAGGTCTAGTTTTTATCTTTGAGGAGGCTAGATTAAAGTCCATCTTCGAGGCAAGTGCCTACATTTACCAATTTTATAGTCAAGAAGGTGTTATGTCATTAATTTGTCTCGGTACACAAGCAGTAAATTCTTGACAATGATGTCAAATTGTTCTGATTCTAATGGCTAGTTTACCATTTAGGGGGCTTTCTTCCTCCATCTAGCTATGAAAGCAAAAAATGTTTCTTTGGACAATTGTTTAGGTTTCCATCTAGCTATGAAATCAGAAAATGTTTCTTTGGACGATTGTTTAGTTGTTTCTAAGTCTTTTTTCTTAACATTAATCTCTTGATTATAAGAAAGATGCTTTACAAATTCATTTCAAATGGACTCCCAAGTTAGTTTCTTGGAGTTATCTAACTGAATACACCAACTTAAAGCCACGCCAGTAAGTGACTACTGGAAGAGTTGAGCAAGGAGCTCGCCTTCGACACCCAAGGGGCGAAGTGTCCCATCATAACTGCTCATATGGGTGTTGGCGCAAGAAGTGCCATCGAACTTCTCAAAATATAGCATTTGAAACTTGGGAGGAATTCTAGCATTTGGAAAAGGACTCAGTACTTTTACATCTAGGACATTTTCCTTCTTCTTGAGGGCATTTAAGGTCTTCTGCATGTCCCCATATTTTGCCATCATGTTCTTTACAAATGGGTCATCTTGGGCCCCTTTTGGAAAGGATCCACAGTAGTGGCCGTTTAGGTAGTGGCTCCATGTTCAACTTGGGGAGTTATGACAATTACCTCATCATTTTTTTTTTCTGAAATAATTCAATTTTAAGCCCTTTGAATCTAAATTAAGTCATGTTGATAAATGATTATTTTTCTGAAACAATTTAATATGAAACCCTTTAAATCTGAATTAAGGCACGTTTATGGAAAATCAATTTTCATAAATTAAAATCGGTCAAACCCTAAAATGAACTTAGGTGATCCATTCAAATATCATTTTTCATTAATCAAAGATCATAATTGATTAATAGCCTAATGGTTAACTGTTTTATAAATTTAAAACTAGTTAGTTACTAAACATCAAACGACCCACTGTTATCAGAATAAGCCCTAACCCTTTGTGAGAAGGGAGAATGGCATGAGGTGTAATTCCCATTCAAAGGGATACGCCGACAAGCCTTCTTGTGGCTTCAACTCCAAACTTTTATTTCTCTTTTATTTCTTTTATTATATTTTTTATATTTTCTGTATTATTTTTATCTGTTGCATTTTATTGTTGTTTTTAAATTTTGCCTTTAGGGAATGTGTGCTCCTCCCAGATCATAAGACTGGAAGGGAGATCCCCTAATTCTAATTATTTTATTTTATGTTATTATTTACTATTATTTTCTTTTGGGGTGTTATGTCTTTCCTAAAACTTGAAACATGCTAGAGGAAGGACCCATGACAAGTCTTGTTATACTGCTTTATGCGATTTCCATATGCACATTACCTTGTTCATGCATCATTCTGGCATGCTTATCAAGCTCATGCACCATGATAAACTATTCATGCATACACGAAACTGATGTTAACTGAAATCACGCATTTTAAGCCAAAAGTTATTATGTAAAAATGGTAAAAAATTATTTTTCATAAAAATTGTTTTATCATATCAGGAATCCCTGAATCCCCTCTGGTTCAAACAAGAGCAAACCTTTTCAATTGGGTTAGAAACATTTTTTTCTAAAATAGAGTTAAATTTAAATGGTTTCTTAATCACTATAGAAAAACCATTTTTCTTAAAGATTAGGTGGGAACTCTGAACACTTACACACCACGTGCAAGCCAACGAACACATGTGGTTGCACAAATATAGGACCTGACCATAATCCTCGACACCATGCACTATCTGACCACTAGTAGTCGATTTTCTTTGAGCCATCAGCCTCGGAGGCGCGCTGGAAGATCCCGTGGGCTGCTTAGATGGGGCCTCACCTCATGTGATTATTTGCCCCAGTGTCAGGATACCATCCAGGAGGAGCCGTAGTAGTGGGAATCGACACTGCACTTGGTGGGAAGGGGCCACGCCATGCATAGTTGGCCTGAGGTATCGAATTTTGGTATTGCCTTGATATATAATGATCCTTGCATTTTTCAACAATGTGATTTCTATATTCATAAATTTGATATGGTCCCTTGGACCTATGATTTTGAGGTCTATACTCCATAAGAGAGAAGTTGGTATGCGGATATGAAGGCTTTGGTACATATCGTGCAACTTGAGCGATATTCACAGTAAGGTACACTGCTATACTATTTAACAAAATTTCGTGAGCAACTATTTCGCTATGTAATTCTTGAAAACTCACCGGATCAAGTCTCATATTAAGGGATGTAATAACTGCATGATATTTGCTGCCAATATTGCGAAAGATTATCACATTGAATTCAACAGTTGACATTACAAGTTTTGTGGTAGCAAGTTCATTAGCTAGTAATAGAGGATTTAGCTTTTTGCAAATATGCAGTAATAAAGAGATCATTCCTTTTGAATTCTTGAAGCTCAATATGAAGTTGCAACTGTCGATTCTAAGATACAAAACCAAAGGCACTTGTTAGTGCCTGCTAAACTTGAAATGATGATGTGAGACCCATTACATGTGGGAACACATCTTCAAAAAGTGAGGAAAGGAGCCATGATAATAAAATTTGATCTTTTTAAAACTATCTTGTATATGATGGATTCAAGATGGGTTGTAGAGGATTTGCATTTGACATGATGGTGGTAGAAGGGGCAATTTGAGCGCCATCAATAAAACAATGAAGATTTTGGTAATTAAGAATAGGTAAGAACTAAGTCTTGCAAGCAAGAAAGTTTTTATTATTTAATTTTATGGCAAAGTGCTGATGAGTGATGGTGGGAATAGGGTTGGTGGTGGTGATGGGAACAATTACGTTAGCCATGGACAGAAGAAAAATTAGTGAAGCATTTGAAATAGATGAAGAAAAGAAGGGGAAAAAATTAAAGTAGCTCTAATACTATGTGAAATTTAATATTTCAAAGGTAGAATAGCTTTTTGAAATTGTATATTTTCTATTCACGTTTACAACCTTTGTTAAATAAATACATATACTTGTAGTGCACAGATAAAACCTTGCAAGTAGTGTAGTTTGGATACAATACAAATTCTTCAATACAAATATCAACTACAAGAAATTAGATAAGAAGATAAAAATGAAGAATTATAATTAATTATCTTTACCGGTTATCATATTTATCACTACCTCCACTAATTTTGCTTCCACGATTATTTCGTTGTCGCCTCTCCATCATACGCTCGTTAATAGATTGTGGTAACTGCTGTTAGGATAATAACCTTTATTTTATTAGTTTTCATTAAGTTATATTTTTGGTTGTTTTCTATTAGGTTGGCTTCTATTATTGGATGTTGTTGTTTTTTGTTATTAGTATGGCAATAGATCTGTGTGTTGATAAGTTTCAGATGTTCGTAATGGGAACAATGATTTATTTCATTGTTCTACTATTATAGTCGAAGTCATTCAAAACCAATGATATGGAAGTTGGATACTCTATAGGATCCAAAAATCAATTATAGTTGATTCTATTTCTGTTACTTTATTATTGAATCATGTGTTTCATCATTGATTATGAATGAAAGTTACTATTATTTCAAAAAAAAAAAAAGTAGCCATCAGAGACTTCTCTAAGTGCCAAGTTATTAACTTGAGCTTCAGAGGCCCTTTTCTAGGCACAAAGTTTGACTCTCTTGACCTCGGTTTATATTACAGACTCATTCTTAAGCATTCAAGGCCCAACTTCAATGATCCACAATATTATTGATTGAGATTGAAGCCCATTAGTTATTGTCTTCTATAGGGAAACATTTTATTCTTTTAGATATTTGACATTGTCATTTTCTTTGTTTTCATAAAAAAAATCTTTCTTTCTTATGCTCCAAGCAAATGAGCCACTATAGTCATGGAGGATAACCAAAATAGAAACCCACTTGACCATACCACAAAGTCTTATACAACACTGAATTTACAAAACAACCAGGCAAGTACATCTCAAAATCCAACCCTTACTTCATCTACACTCTTACCAGAACATGCCTCATCTTTATAAGCCCTCTTGAGCCTAATGACACAAGTATCTTCCACACTATCCACACAACTTGACATTTTTCTACTAACCCAAGAAACACTCATAACTCTAATTGAAAACCTACTCCCAATGGTACAATTCCTAAATACTTTACTCACCACTGCAAGGTCGCCTAAACTTTGTGGATCTTAAAAACAAAAAGAAAGGGGGAACCAAGGGCGATTGAAAGATTAAGGACTATCATAAGGGCAATGGGAGATAGAAATATGTCAGAAGGGAGAGGGGGAGGAGCTTGGGGTAAAGGATTAGTGTGGGAGGAAAAAGGGAAAAGAGGAAAGAAAGTAGAAAAGAGGGAGAATGAGAAACTGGGAGAGAAGAGAGAGAAGGTAGCCAGTTAGGTGTGAGTCAAACATAGTGGAAGTTTAAGAGATGAACTTTCTCACTCATAAACACATGGAGAGTGTGTGAAATGTAGTCTGAGAGGTTTCTATGATAGAATACAATCTAGAAGGAGAAGAGAAAGGAAACATGCCTCAAATCTAGTTTCAAGGCTTCCTCTGCTTGCTTTAACTGTCGTAGAGGATCTCACAACCCATTTTCTTTTCTTTTTGGTGTGCTTTTTATTTTTCTTTATTTGTATATAAGTGGTTTAATTTTAGGGCTTTTATGCTTTAGTAATGGAGTTTTTGTTACAATGGCAATGATGTTGCCCTCCTACTGTGATATCTAATTGTCTTTGCGTCAATTTTATTTTGGTGATGGCTATTGTTTAAGCAATATTAAGCAAAGAGAACTAGCTTTTGAAGGTGATGGTTCTGAGCAGGGTATTTGGCAATTAGCGTATCTAAGAACTCTAAACTTTGTTGTTGTTGATCTATGAGATCATCTTCTCCGATTCTCTAATGTGACAAAGGAGATCAACATCTGACTTTTTTTTTTTTTTTTGCAGTAAAGGATTACTTATGGCTGTGGTGTGCTCTAGGAAGATTGTATAGCATTATGTTGGATGGTCTGGCTACAATCTTAGCATAATTCATAGTTTATCTCTCCCTCTCTCCGGTAGCTACGATGAGTAGAGACAAAAGAAGTTTTAGGAGTAAATATGTAATTTAATAGTTCTTATTGGTCAGAACACTTTATCTATCCAGTGTTTAAGCCAAATTTCTATATTAAATATACATAGAAAAAAATCCTAATATTAATTTATTTGATTGCTTCTTTAGCTTACTCTTTATAACATTGTACCATTTGGTGCCATGAGTTGCCTTTCCGGGGTCTATAATTTGGGTTAATGATATTTTACTTTGAATTTATTAATGAGCTATTGTATTACTGTTAATTTGCTAGATGCGAGGGCTTGTCCTTGCAATGTTGTATTAGTTATAGGATAGATTTTTTCATTAATTTGGGTTATCCGTTTAAATTGATTTTTCCTTCTTTTTTTTTTAAAGCATTTTTTATAGATTTTTCTTCTTTTTTTAATAAAAAAATGCTTAATTATATATAAAAGAAAACGTTGTATCATTTGGATGCTTTAATCTTTTATTAATAATACAAAGCTATTTCTTCGCTGGCAAAACAAGTACCTGCTAGCTACTTCACATGATTTCTTTTAAATATTTTCTCATCAGAAATTGACCACCCTATTTCATTTAGCATTACTACTATTTAAAAAAAAAAACACTACTCTTATAAGCATGGGTCTTAGATTCGTATACTCTCCTTCATATTAAGTGTGATTTTATTTATATGACATATGTTAAGAATATGGACTATTCCTATTATATAGCTCTACAGTCCAATGTATCCAACAAAAATTATTATATATTTTATTAATTTTAAAATAAATTATCATTATATTTATTAATGATAAATTTTAATTTTTGATTATTCTTAAAATATGTAAATAAAAAATTATAAATAAATAATCACGTGAAAATATTTTTTGAAACGAACTTATTAATATATATTTTATATTTTAATTTGAAATATTTTTTATAAATTAATTTTTGAAATATTGATACGAAAAATAAAACGAAAATATCATACAAACATCAAACTTTTAAAATAAATAAATAAATAAATAAAAGCCTGTCGTTGAATTTAAGTGCCCTACAAATTTAAGGCACTCGTTTTATTAGACATCATATGTAGGTGGACAAACATAGGAGATTTTTATTTAATGCATTTAGGAGAGAGAAAAAAAATGGGGATAAGAAAAAAAGACTGGAAGTATCCTTATTTAATGCTGAAATGGCTAATGTATCCGTAATTAGGCTTTGTTGCAAAAGGAGACCTAATTTATTAAATTATGTACATGGCATGCAGAGTCAAAAATTGCCGCAGTCTAAACTGGACAGCGATCTTAAATATGTAATGAGAAAAGTTAAACCCAGTTGGAGTTGATCCATTCTTTCCCTATTTAGACAGAATCAATCAACTGAGCCATTCCAATGGCTCCCTTGATTCCAAGATTAAGCGTCCATTTTCTAACAGCTTGTCCAATTTGTAGGACGTAGAGATGCCCTCTTGCCTAAAATGGATGGCACACTAACCATTTTTTTTAATTATTAATTTTAATTATATTTTTATGCATTTCCTTTTTTAAATCTTAATATGTAGGAATTAATTTAAGAATTACATTAATTACTTTAATTTTTTTTTTAATATTTTCTCTTTCTATAGATCTGCCAAAGAACTGTGTTTTCAAGAAATTCGCGAACTATTAAATCTAATCTATATTAAAATAATTTTCAATTTGATCATCCAACTTTAATAAAAATTAAAATTTGACTCAAATAATAAATGACATGTTCATGATCATTGAATTATTTTGAGCTAAAATACAACCAACTGACTCTTTACCAGTAAATATATATAATTTCAAATGTATCTACTCCCTTAGTGGAACCAACATAGGAGATTTTGATAAATATTTTTTAATTTTATCAAAAGCATTTTGGTATCTCGATTTTCATTTAAATTTATTTTATTGTTTTAGTTTCAATAAGTCAGAAAACTATTTGGTTTTTCTAGCAAGATTAGAAATAAACTTTATCAGGTAGTTGACTTATTCAAAAAACTTCTATAACTCATTTTTTGTCTGAAGGGGCTTTGCTTCAAACACTACCTTTACTTTATTCTAGTCAATCTCAACTCCTCTTTGATACACAAGAAATCTCAAGAAGTTTCCAACCTATACACCAAAAACACATTTTAAAGGATTAAGTTTTAAGTGATAAAATTACAATCTTTCAAAACTTTTTCTCAGGTGTAGCACATGTCAAATGCTTTTTTGGTCTTTACTACAATATCATCAATATAAATCTTCATATGATGGTCGATCATATAATGAAAGATGCATTTATGGCCCGTTGGTAAGTTGCACTAGCGTTTTTCATGGCGAAAGACATAATTGGTTATTCAAAAGTCCTAATAGCTCCTGGACATATGAAGGCGGCCTTAGAAACATATTCCTTAGAAATAAAAATTGGATAAATTATTATTTAGTCTCTAAGATTTGGTAAAATTACTACTTTGCCCTTATATTTTAAAAAATAACATGAAAGGTCCCTAAGGTTTGGTCAAATTAATTATTAGTCCCTATGTCCCTTATTTCTAAGGTTTTTCGTCAGTTAGCTGCTTTTACAATAACCTACAAGAAGAAATGACTCTAACCATATAATAATCATTAATATCAGATGTTGGTAAGACATCGAACCCAAGCCTAACATTTTTTTCAAAAAATTTTGTTTGACATCCTATTAACCTCCCTTTTCAACTATTATTATACAGTTGGACTTATATCTTCTTGTATGTTATTGTAAAAGTTGTCAACTTATGAAATACCTTAAAAGTAAGGGATGGAGGGATTAAATAATTAATTTGACCAAACCTTAGGGATCTCCCATATCATGTTCCAAAATACAAGGACCAAGTAGTTAATTTCACTAAAGCTTAGGGACTATATAGTAATTTACCCATAAAAATTTGATTATAACCTAAGAAACCATCCATGAATGACAAAAGTTTATGCCTTGAGGCAACATCAATTAACATATCAGCAACAGACATATCATGAATATCTTTAGGAGTGACCAAATCAAGTCTCTAAAGTCTATACACACTATAAGTTTACCATTCTTTTTCATAACAATAACTATATTAAAAAGCCATTTCACATAATCGGTTGGCCTAATGAAGCCAGACTTAAATAATTTTTCAATTTCTACTTTAACCTTTAATTCCACCTCCTTAGATATTTTCTTTGGAGGTTGTTGAAAAGGGCAAAATCCGGGCTTGATAGGGAGGTGTGCTCAACTACATCTCTTGCTAAACCATGCATTTTAATATAATCCCATGTAAAACAGTATTTATATTATTTCAACAGTAAAATTAATTCTTTTTTAACATTTTCTTTCAATAAAGAACTAACATACGTAATTCTTGGCTCTTAAGGAATGCCAAGATTTTTTTCTTCTAAAGGATTTTGAACTTCATGTTGATTATCTTGAAAGCTTGGTGGAGCCTCCATAACATCTTTAAGATGTAATTCTTCAAAATCCTCAGTAAACTCTTCTTCATCAATGATCTCTTCACCAAACACTTCTAAATCTTCCTCATCTATTTTATTCACTGCTTGCTAGCATTAGAAGCTTATGAATGGCAGATGCAACCACTACTCGCTCTTCTTTTATGTGACTAATCATCAATCTATTCAATTATAGGACCCTCCATCGGTTATTTAGAGTAAAACACAATAGATTTCTCCTTGTAAATCAAATTTGAATGCTCTTGCACTTGTTTCTCCATGTCATGCTGAGAAAAATAAGTATTTTTAGGATTTCCACTCATCTTTTTCTAGTAAATTTGAGAGGTCCCAAGTCCACATCATAGAACTTAGCTTCCAAATTAGTAGTACATATTGTGAATGGTTAATTGTTAGCTCAAACCATTTCAACATCATTACCCTTCCAAAACAGCAATAATTGATTTAAGGAAGACGGCACACACCAATTAGCATGAATCCAATCTCTCCCAAGAAAGGCATTATAATTAGCCTTTGATTCCACAACAAAGAAAGCTATAAGAGAATTTATACTGCCAATAGTTATTTTTAAAGGCAAAACTCCTATTACACTAGTAACTTCACGTATAAAAGCTGATATAGTAATATTAGAGGAAATTAAATCTTCTTCATTTTTTCCAAGAGAACTCAAAATCCTAAGAGGAATAACATTAACAGCTGAACCATTATCCACTAAGATCCTAGAGAATGGTTTAATGTTCAAGTGAGCCTTAATGTATATAGGCTTTATGTGATTGGTCATCTCCACAGAAGACTTCTCATGAATGACCCTTTTTGGTTGATCTGGGCGAGTGGTATGAATCACTACTCCATTCCACCCCCCCCTCCCCTCCCCCCAAGTATTAGAGAACTCTGTTTTCTCAGTATCTTGCATCATGAACTCCTACGGAAGTATAACCGAAGTGGTTGCACATCCCAAGGACAGAGGTTCTCCATCTACTTCAAAGGCATCAAGTTCCATATCCTCTTCAGTCTCTAAATGTTCACCAAAGTCTGTCTCTTGAGAACCAGAGCTTTTCATTAATTCATCTCTACTGAGATAGGAATTCTCAAGGGACTTTCTGCTAAACCTTGATTTGTCACCAAGGGCTTCCTAATGGATCATTTGGCCTTGATTTTATTCTTCTTTCTTCCTTCTTTCCATAGCCATTTGCCTCTGAAGCCCCTATTTTGAGTATGAGTCAAGCACTGAGGAAATTTTTTATGCTGCATCAAGTGCTGTGAGGCCCCGTCTGAAGCCCGCAGGATTTCCCAGAGCGCCATCGAGTTTATGGCTCGAGGAAACCGACCACAAGAGGTCAGATTGTGCATGGCATCGCAGTTGTGGTCAGGTCCCACATTTGGACACTCCACATATGTCCATTAGTGTGCACTATGATGTGTTTACAGTCGCCACCTAATCTTTAAGAAATTTTTTTTTCTTAGGTGATTAAGAAACCAATTTGATAAACTCCATTTTTAGGAAAATCTTACTATTTATCCAACACCTAAAGTTTCTTTTCCATTTCTTAATTTTGGCATCGTGAAATGTGGTCCCACTAGGCATGCCAAAAAGATTGTTATTATTTTTCAGACTTGCGGGCATGCCACAGGAAAATTTCCTCAATATAAAATTTATTGACTTCTAATCAAACAGTTTAGATCCCCAAAATCTTTTACCATAAGTTATTTAGATTTCACGAAATAGAGATTGTAAATGAAAATAGAAATTTTACAGGAAGATTGCAAAGCTTGTTGTATTATTTTTTTTTTTTTGAAAATCTTACAATTACAATAAACTAAAAATATTGAGGAAGGTTGAAAAAAGGTAAATAACAATAAAGAAAGTTTTAGTTTCATGAACTACTAGAATTTGTAATAAACTACAACTAGAAATTGAAACTTTGTGATTATTGATTTGTTGATTTTTATTGTTGTGTTGATATTGATTGTTTGGTGATTTGATGTTTTTTGTTCTTCTGCCGCTGTGACTTTTATATCTCTTGATGAACCCCTTCTCCGGATAGAATACTGAAGATCAATTGTTGCTCTGAGGAAATAAATTCACCGTTATGTTATTTTGCTTACAAGACTCGAGCTCTAAATTTTTCTGATCTATGGATGCCAAGTAAGCAAAATGAACTTTTTTTCAAATTAGATTAATTTAATTATTTTAATTTTGAAAAGTTTAAAATTTATATTAAGCACAAACAAGTTGAAAAAAACATGGATGTCTTATTAAAATTTTAAGACAGTAAATATTTTCAAATAAAATCTTTAAAGTGATTATTATTTGACATGGAGAGTGTAAATATGTATATATTGCTATTGTGACGACAAAACCACATTTATAATCATACAACAGGATAATTCTTTTGCCTATTGGTAATAAATAAATAGAAATTTCTTTTTTATTTTAACCAAACACAATAAATACAACCAAGAGTTATGGATATAATAAATCACTAAATATAAATTGATGATGTTGATTCTCACCAAGAGTGTATTGGATCTCAATGTGAGTTGAAAATAGATTTTTCTCCTGTATAGAATGAACAAAGTCAGAGGGCCGAACGATATGTTCGACTTCCGATACTCAAGTCAGTAAGGTGTAAAAGATAAAGAGTACGGAAGTATAAAGTGAGAAAAGATAGTTTTGTGAGGCCATGTCCGAACCTGGACGGCCGCCAGTGCACCTTCGAGTTTAAGGCTAAAAGGAACCAACCACATGAGTCAGATTGCACATGATATCGTGGTTTTAGAAGTTCTCACTTTGGTAAACTCCTTATGAATCCCTTAGGTGCACGTGTGAAAGTGTGAGTCATCACTCAATCTTTAGAAAAATGTTATTTTTCAAGGTGATTAAGGAACCATTAACTCCATTTTATAATAATTTGACATTTACCCAATTTTATTAGAAAAGGTAAGCTACAAACCATAGTTGGGTTTGGAGATTCATGATTTGATAAAAATATTTAGAAAATAGATTTTTTCAATTTTTAAACAATTTTGGTTTAAACTTTTGTATGAATTTGGTTAAAAGTGGTTTTCATGCATGTATGACATACTTTTCATGATGAAGGAACAATTATAGCATGCCAAAAATGATGCATGAACAAGAATAATAATATGAATGACAATTATGGGTGGAAAGTGATAAAAGCAGAAAAAGTCAATAGTGGTCATTTCTCTAGTTCCAAATGGATTTTAAGGAAGGCACACATCTCTAAAATGAATTGAAGGCAATAATAAAACAAATGAATACATAAAAAATGATAACAAACACAGGATTATTTTCTCCAGTCCTAAAGGATATGGAAAAGACACACATTTTCCAAATAATTACAGAACAAGAAGAGGAATAACAATAACAAAAAAAAATACAACAAATAATATAAAATAAATATGAAAACAAACTAAAATAAAATTAAATAAATTAAAAAAAGGAAAGAAAATATTTTTGGAATTGAAGCCTTTTAAACGGCTTGCCGGCGTATCCCTTTGAATGGGAATCAAATCTCATGCCATTCTCCCTTTTCGCGAAGGGTGGGGTTGTTATGAAAAACAGTGGATTTGGTTTGTTGTGAGTTCAGAAACTAATTCATTTTATATTTTAAAAGAATTAACCGGTTAGGCTTTTAATCAATTTTAGAATTTTGATTAATAAAATTGGATTGGAATGTGTGAATTTTGCCTAAATAAGATTTAAGGGCTTATATTTGAAACTAAAGAATATTTTACAATTTTAGTTTCACCTTTGGCTTTCGAGGCTTCGCAACAGGCATTTTTGTTTATTTAATAAAGCCGGAGCGAGTCTCCATTGTACTTGGAGAGGAATTTCGATAGACTAACTGGAGTAAGACTCGTGTATTGTGGAATGATTATTGATTGGATTGTAGAAAAACTAGTGTTTTGGGTCAAATTTCATTGTTTGGAAGTGTTTTTAGCAGTGTTTTTGGTGTATGAATCATGTTGAGAATTAAATCAGCAATGGTTTAGTGTCTAAAAGTTCTAAAAAACTTACTTGGGAGGTCGAATTTATAGAAATCGCGTCGAAAAAGTCGAAAAACTAGGATTGGTGCATCAGAGCCCTGACTCATGCGTCAGAGCCCTAACTTATGCGGTTGAGCCTAAACACATGTGTTTGGGCCTGGACGTATACGTTGTAAGCCATTCTGATTTTGATGATCACAAAACTGTGAGATGTGTTAAAGTTCACTGATAATTTTTATGCAGATCAAAGTTAAGTTTTTAGGTTCCTAATAGTCAAGCTTATGCAACATCAATAGACAAATCATTAGCTACCTAAGCGACTGGAGTTAGCAACCTAATTAGATCCATTAGGGGCCTAATATGAGATAAGATTTAGTTTTAATGTAAAATGGATCAGTACTTGCACTATCATGCATGAAACTAATATTTTTTGAAAATCCAAAACTTTCATGCATTTATTCTTTAACTGATTAAGTCACTAATGTGAGTGTTCAAGTCACATATCTGTTAAGGAAGAGTATTCTTTTACTAATTGCATAAATTGAACTGAACAAAATGAACTTTCTCATATCTGGTTTCATTCTAACGACTAGGAAACTGACATGGTAGAAAAGCCTAGTTTCCATTAAAAAGTAAATGTCAATCTGTCACATCATGATTGACAGATAGCTGTTGGAAGATTTGTTAGGAGCATACTTTATATTATTTTATTCCTTACTCTCTAAAAGCTATTTTATTCATACAACCTCTATAAATACCATTCAAATTCACATATTTATGAGGTTGGTTGATGCCATTGATGAGATTAGAGTGTTCTTAATTTTTTAGATTTTCTCAAGAACAAGTATACTTCTTTCCATCATTAGTCTTGAAATCTTCTTCATCTCTTTTCTCATTCAATATGAAGAATTTATTGAGCATTAAAGTTTTCATCTCAAGTTTACATTTATTTCTAATCATTTATCTTGAGATTTAATCATAAAATTTTCTCATGTCAACAAACCTTTTGAGCATTCACTGTATTAATCCATAATAGGGTTGTTGTTATAAATATATTTTTTGTTTCTTTGTAATTCTCCTGATTGTAAAGGTCCCCAGGCACCTAATTAAGCATGTGGTTGTATTAGGGGTACCATAGCTGCCCAATTGAAAGTCTATGAGAGATCCATCTATTCATAGGAATGAATGAGAGGTTTACAGAAGCCTTAGAAAAATTCTATGGGACTGGAAAAAATGCATA
>CAOJBK012929375.1:0-15949 GCA_948294925.1 Codiaeum variegatum
TTTATTTTTCCCTTCTGCATCAGACTTTCATTTGTCTGCCTATTGTGATGCTGACTGGGCAGCATATTTAGACGCTAGAAAGTCTTTGACAGGGTTTTGCATATTTTTGGGCAAAGCTCTCATCTCATGGAAAACAAAGAAACAAACCACTGTCTCAAGATCTTCAGCTGAAACAGAATATAGAAGCATGGGAACTACAGTTTGTGAGCTGCAATACATCACTTATTTGATGCAGGATTTCAATGTTTCAATCTCCAAACCCATCCCATTCTATTGTGACAACAAGTCTGCCATATACATTACTCAAAATTCAGTGTTTCATGAAGGAACTAAACACTTGGAAATTGATTGCCATATAGTGAGAAACAAATACAGAGGACTCATTGCTCCTGTCCATATTCCTTCTCATTTTCAGTTGGCAGATTTATTCACTAAATCACATTCTGTTAAGAATCATCTGCGGCTACTGTCCAAGATGGGTCTGTTTTTACAACCTCCATCTTGAAGGGGATGTTAGATTACAGTACATTAATGTATTGTAATATATATTTATCAGTAAGCCAAGCCAGCAGTAGAAGCACACCACACAACCAACAGCAGCAGAAGGCAGTAGTCAGCAATAGAAGCACACAACAGAACCAGCAGCAGAATTATGCCTGGCTAGCAAGCTGAAGCCAGTAAACAAGCACACCAGCAAGACTGCAACAGAAGCATACCAGATCATAATAGAAGCAAGCAGCCAGAGCATAACAAAAGCTATTCAACAGAAGCAGAAACAGAATTGTAACAGAATGACAGCTGGAGATGTGTAACAGAATGCCAGCTGGAAGTGCATGGAAGTGAGTGCAACAGCTGGAACATGAAGAGTATACTGCAAGCTTGATAGATTAGATTGCATAGCAAGTTTCTTTAGTTTGATAGATTTGTAAACCTTGTGTATGTAAAAACCTTAGTAGGTTTCATTGTAACACAACAGAAATTTGAATGAAAGAAGTAACACTTACTTCTTTTCAAATGTTCTTCTTTGTTTAACATTGAAGTTTTTTCCAACTTGGAAAAAAATTGGGTATTTTTCCAATGAAGTTATTGCTGCTAATCCTCCTGCATATGGCCCAATACAAAAACTAGATTAAGAAATATAATACCGTAAATTATCAATTTCATAAAGAAACTCTAAAACTAACAACAATGCAACATTGACAAATGCTACAAGCATTTTTACAGCTCTGTAAGTTTGGTCCAATTAGTGAGAGCCACTGGCAATGTTCCTGTCAGATTATTTGCACTAAGATAGCTGCAAGAAAAAAGTTTAAAAAAAAAATTCAATTTACTCTAGCATTATTTAATAAATTCAAAGAACGCTTTGTGATAGAAAAAAAAGGTTTGAGGGACTGACAGAATCTCCAAGTTAACCAACTTTCCAAGCAGAGGTGGAACAGTTCCTGAAAACATATTGTTCTCTAACCTATATGAATTGTCACCAAAGATTATCACAAGCTTAACTAGTAAACCTTTTAAATTACTTACATAAAAAAATGCTTTTAAAATAGAGAGCTCCCATTACAAGGCTCTGAGTGTGACAATGTTTCCCAAATAGGTAGGAATCTGTCCTGTTAAGCGGTTAACAGCAAGGATCCTGCAGAATATGTAATATTAACTCAGTATGAATGAACATTTGTTAGCTTACCTAACATTGAGTTTCAGACACTGCTTACAGAGTTTCCATCTTCATAGAAGTCCATTCTCTTGGTATCTCACCACTAAGGTAGTTTAGATTAAGATCACTGTCCACCGGATACAAAATCAGTCCATTTTCGTATGCCCTAAATTGTGTAAACTAAGTGATTGGAATTAAACAAATTTCTTAGAGCACATTAAGGTAAGGTAGTTTCACAATAGAACGAGGTAGCACGCCACCAAGATCTTGCGCTGTAAGTGATCTATATTACAACAATTCAAAACCTATGAGTTCTGAAAAAATGAAAATCTGAATATATTAACAGTAGCAGTATTAGTTATACCAGGGGTGGAGCCAGCACCTTAAGTGAGGGGAGCAAATATTAAAAATACTGCCTTCCATTTTGCCCCCAATCTTTCTGTTTTCAGGGAGTGCAAACACTAAAAATCCTATAATTTAATATATAATTATAAAATTATAGACATTTCGAAAAGTTGAGGGGGTGTGCTGAGTTATACCCTTTCACAATATCTATCAGTATCATGTCTTGGCTCACTCCCAGCACTCAAAATCATCACATTCTCATATTAAATTAACAATTATAATCTATAAGAAGTTGCAAAAGTGGGAGTCTTACATGCTGACAACATGACATTCCCTGCCAGAAAAGGAGCAGTAGCAAAGTGACATTGTTGCTGAAATATGGTCTATCATTTGAAGTTGGTATCACCCAACTCGGGTCTTTACTGCAAGGATTTACATCAAAGTTCCAAGCTTTTTTCCCCAGTTGGATGGCTACTTCTTTTAGAGCTTCCACTGCAAATACATAAAGTTCATCACTTTCTACTACATTTTTACAGGATTTTCTCGTTATTAAAATATATGAAGAATTCATTCTGGATCAATACTTAAAGGTCATCAAACAAGCCATTATTTGAAATTCCTTGAGATTTGTGTTTTAATTTCATGTGTACAACCATTTAAAAAAATTACATGATAATGAGTTCAAAATACTGAATGTGCAACTATACAAATGATCTTATAGGGCAAGAGCAAAAGCAAGTTGTCTTTTTTGGTTCATAACAGTGTTATCAAAAGAACTTGCTTGTGCGCTTAGGCGACCAGTCGAGGCAACAAGTTATTTAATTCTTTTAACTTTCAATTCATCAATTTTGTATTTTGATATGTAATTCTTGTAATAAAATTACTATGAGTGATATACAAAGTAAAATTGCATCAAATAGAAGGTGATAAAAATGCAAACACTTATATAAAATTTTTGCACCTAACTTCATTTAGGCGAGTTCCTTTTTTGCGCATTGCGCTGAATGCGATGGGAAGGAAAATCACCTTGGGTGCATTTTTCACTTTTAACTACACTGGTTCATAGGGAGCTTAACACTGATTTTATATAAAATGTTCTGAGCATAAATCTATCCCCAACACTGTTATTTACAGTACTTAGTTCCAAAAGGCTAAGTTTTGTAAATTGCCACTAAGATTTAATACTAGTTGCATATGGAAGACACACAGCATAAATCAACACAATATATGTGAAGAAATAATTCTCAAATCAATAGGAAAAGAAAGTAAAAGTAAATAATCACAGAAAAAACTTTGTTTTTGGAGCTATATAGCAAATTTTTAAACTACTTTCAAATATATGCAACTGACTAGTATAAGTCATGATCCCAAATTTGACAAAGCATAGCAGTTAAAAAAGTACCAATTCTAGAAAAAGAAAAACTTACACTTTCCTAGCATGCAATGCGGTGGATGACCTTTCCAAAGGATTGACTCAATCATTTTGGTCCCTAGCTTTTTCCATTGAAATGGTGCCTTTGGTGTCTTGACGAAGCATCAGTGCCTTTGGTGAATTAGCATTTTGATTTTCTCTTTGCTGCTTTCATCCTCCCCGACTTGGTTTCCTCCAGGTGCTCTTATAGTTTCAAATTCAACCACAACCGATCCATAAACAATAGACTCCTCTACACAATTGGAATTTAAAGATCCCATTTGCTCCCCATTTTCCAAATTTTCCCCATTCCTTTTCACAATCCCATCATTTTTCTCATCACCATCCTCAGTCACTTCATGCCTTAAGAAATCCTCTAAAATTTTCTTATTCAACATTACCTTGTTCCTCAACTTTTCAGTGACAACCCTTTGAAGTTTATGCCAACTGTGAGGGCAATAGAACTTTCCATCTTCATCATAACTTTGATTACAGCACTCTTCATGAAGAGTAATTGAACAATCAGTCTCAGAACAGATAAGCAATTGGCCCCCTTCATTACATTTTAAGCAAAAATTATCCTTTTCTTCAAAATCATCTAACTCATAATTCATA
Organism: Codiaeum variegatum; assembly: GCA_948294925.1. Taxonomy (NCBI): domain Eukaryota; kingdom Viridiplantae; phylum Streptophyta; class Magnoliopsida; order Malpighiales; family Euphorbiaceae; genus Codiaeum; species Codiaeum variegatum. Next base: position 4,029 of record CAOJBK012929375.1, read on the forward strand.
TAACTTTCTAGATTTGACATACTATCCCCATTCTCATTTGAATAAATCAAAATAAAAAATACTATTTTAAATCATAAGCTCAATAAATCGATTTATCGGTAATATGAGTGAAACTCAAGGGACAGTGATATGATTTATCAATGATTTCATGTAAAAACATTAATTTAAGAATTAAAAGCACAAACACAAATAGGTTTCAAGAAATCGAAAACACAAACTCACATGTTACTCTCCGGCGGTGAATAAGAAGAGACCGTGGGCGGTGGCTGTAGTTGAACGACGAATAGTGGGCGGGACTGCCCCTCCTTACTGCGTGCCGGTGCATGACTGCGACTGTGAGAGAAAAAGAGTATGACGTATGTGATGTGAGAAACGAAATGAAGGCAAGGGCTCAAAAAAACACCTTAAACTATCCAGGTGTTGATTCAAGCTCATCGGAGATGGGAGCTCGACAGTAGCGGTGGTAATGGAGGTGAGGGTTTATTCTGAGTTTGTGAAGGAGATGGGTTTGGCATAAATAGGTTTGAATGAAGAGGGACTAGAGTGGGGAAACATATTTGGGGAAATTTTGGTGAAAAGTTGTTTTTATATTAAAAACTTGCTGGCCGGCTACTGACCCCAAAATTGAGTCGGTAAATATATTCATTTGTCTGCCAATTTTAATGAAAAAAATTTGATTTCACGCCTCATACTTACTGACGACTTACGGACCCAAAAAATGCGTCACTAATTACCTACTCAATCAATTCATTAGTAATTGGTCAACATAATTTTGGTAGGAACCCAATAAATTATTTCCGCTAATTTAATGACGACTTACCGACCCCAAAATTACGTTAGTGATTTAGAGACCCATTTTTTGGGTCGGTAAGTCATCAGTAAATAATTTATATAAAATTTTTCCCTTATTGCGTCACAATTTGGTCGGTAAGTGTCATTATTAGTGTTAGTAATTAACGACCCAAAAAATTAGGTCAGTAATCGGGATCGGTAAAGCGCAGTTTTCTTATAGTGCGAGCTTAAATTGGATTCAAAACGAGCCTAAAAAGGCAAAAACTAGCTTAGAAATGGGTTGAACCTATCAGAGAAATTGATCTAAAGCCACAACTTGGTGGCCAAGGAAGCTTGTGGGCCTCGTAAAGCACTTGCAAACATTGCATTACCTTGCAAGCCTCACAACTGGCTTGCAGGCCTCTCAACCTCCTAGCTGGCATCGTAAGGCCCCTACAAGCCCCACAAGCACTGTGTGGCCATTGCAATTTTTCTTGATGTTTTAGACGATTCTACCCCTATTTCACTATTTAAATGGCCCTCTAAACTCATTTTTTAACATACCTCAACTTAAAAAGAATTAGAATCATTGAAAATTTAGAACTCTCTCTATGTCTTTCTTATTATTATTATTGTGTTACTATCTCTCTCTTTGTGATCCATAGTCAAGACGAGATTAGGCTTTCGAAAGCCTTTCGGCCCTCCAGTTATAAGGCAATAGAAACCTAGGTATTATGCTCTTTCTTAATTATGATTTGGGATTATTTTGGTTATTTGTTTACAATTAGCTTTTAAACTACCAAACTCTAATTCCAAAATCCACCTTTATAAGAAGGAAGAATTGCATGGGATTTGATTCTCATTCAAAGTGATACATAAACATGCACTTTATTTTTAAGGGCATAAACTCCAAAACTATTTTAATTTATTTTTTCCTTTTGTTTTGTTTTAATTCTTTTGTTATATAATCACTGTCATCGCTAACCACTTTATATAATCTTGTTATTTTTCTTATACAATTGTGTTGAGGGAATGTGTGCATCTCCTAGTACCCTAGTGGATAGAAGGAGGATCCCTTATTTATTTATTTTCTTTTTCCTTGTATATTTTTTTCCTTACTGTTTCACACATTATCATGCATCATGATTATATTGTCCATAGTTGTTCATGCATCTTTCTATACTCCTATACATACACACATGAAACAATTATTTTCAACCTAATTCACACATGATAAGAGCTAAGGTGCTAAGAATTTATTTTCTTGCATAATATTTTATCGAATTACGAGTCTCCAAATCCATCTCTTATTTCAAAGACATGTCCCTTCCAATTAGTATTAAAACATATTTTCATGGAGTCATATTTGGGATTCCTTAATTATGCTTTGAAAATTATTTTCTAAAATGATTAAGTGGTAACTTACATCACGCACTTGCACTAAACGAGGCCATAGGGGTTTTAATGTATGTGATACTCAATGATTTCCTTAAACTCACCCCCTATGGCATGGTGCATCGGGCGGATCCTCATAGTACTGAACATAGATAGCTAGTCAATGAACCATGAATACAATTTTTTCATTATTACTGAATATAAGTTTGAAATTTCTTTACAATTTTCTTTAGTTTTAAAAATATCATTCAATTGTAATTTTCCAAATAGTAGAGATAATTATTAGAATTTGTACTTATCACTCCTTTCCTATGGGATGACACCCATTCACACACTATTACTTGAACACGAGCTATACACTTGAAGAAACCATCCATCAACCAACTCTCTTCTTAGATTTATAATATCTAGTCATAGTGCTTCAACATCTTCTGAAGGTTCTTGATTTCTCTCTTCCACAAACACTAGAGGGTTGGCTCAGTCTTTTGGCTCATCATGCAATAAAACGTAGCTTGATGCCATATCTGGCATCACACTATCACTATTGTAACTATGCTTAACTTGAGCTATACATGAACAAGATGGAATGTAAGTTTGATAATAACTTAATTTATCAATATTCATAATATCCTAACCGTTTTATTATTTCATCATATAATAAGTAAGATCAATCATAATTTCTCTAAGTAGTTTCATATTATTAAAATAATAGTTCCATGCTTTTACTTATGTTTGTTCAATTAAAAAAATATCAAAAGAAAATCAAATAGGCATTCAAATCAACAATCAATTTATTCAATCAAATAATTAGGTTCATTTCAACATTATTCAAACAAAAACATAAATAGAATTCACCATTAAAATCCATAAATAACTAGAGATAATGAAATAAATAAATAATAGTCCTACTCAATAAGTTTTTCAAATCCAACTTATTACTAGGCTCTTCTTTCTACCTAATCAGAATGCCTATACTTAACCACTATATAGTCATGTAACTCTTCATCCTCATTTGGATATGAATCTACCTTAAAACTGTCACACACCTTCCCCTACTTAATATGTCCAGTTGATCTAATCTCTAGGTCTGATGGTGATATCCTTTTAAGACAAATATGAATAGGGTAAACATTTCTATGAAATTACACGCACTCGTACACAAGAACTACAAGAGGTTGGTTTATTACTTTAGCTAAAATATCTACCACATTAGTTACTCGAATGTGCATATGATATATCTCCTCCTTGACCTCTTCCATCAATTTCATACTCTCATCAATTTTCCTATTAAAAGTCTCAAAAGAGTCATCAAACCTATCTAGCTCCTTATCTATATGTCCCTTCCATTCTTTGAAATCATGAACCAAAGTGGATCTAAATTATCCTTAAGATGTTCAGGAATCTCTCTTTCTCTCTTTAGTACTAGAGTGGTTAGGAACATCTCTCTTCTTAGGTGGTAGCTACAACCACAAGCACAAAATCACAAATATATAACAACAACATTTATTGCATTAAGTAAACATATTTTACATCCTAGTCTTAATAGAGGATTCAAAGATATATCCTAAAGAAAACAACAATAAAAATTAAAATAATGATTCCTATGCTCCAATGGAATGTCTACTATGCATCAATTTAAACCCATGGCTCTGATTCCAACTTTATTACACCCCACCTTAGAAGAGTGTGACGGTCCTAGGACTTAGGATTCCCATAAGGTAATCTCAACCCATAGAGCTCATACATTTGATATTTTATGTCTTTATATGGATTTATTAACATCATTAACTAGTCTGAATGATTATATGTTCAACTCATTGTCAATGATTCCAATTAAAATAATTATATCTTAAGCTATCAAATAATGCTAAAGGAGACATAATTATTAGTATGACAATAACATGAACATTTCAAAGCATGACCATAAATAAAATTAAACTAAGTTCATAAACATAAAAAAAATCAGTTCTAATAAAGTATGACTTTGACTCCTCTAGAAGGACTGTAGTCTTGAGATTACCTCTCTAATGACCATTACCTGAAAAATAGTAGAAAAGGGGGTGAGACTATGCCTCAATAAGTAATCAATAATATGGGGTTCGATCGATATTAATATCAAAAGGCTTTAACGAGATAAAAGAAATTAAGCAATTATTCAATCATGAACTATCAATTCATTTTAAGTATTCAACATGATGTATAATAATGTTAACTTATGAGTACATATTTTAACAGAAATCATATAAATAAGTTAGGAACGATATGTTTCTTATCATCCAATAGAGTGGCATCCTAAACTTCAATCACTTAAAAATAAGTTATGTAAAGTTGATCAAACTTTACGACTAAGATCACCCTACCTAGCAAGTGTTGGGTAATCTCATCGGCCCCACATTAGAAGGAGATTTCTACTTATAGAAAGAATAATTATAACTTCAATATATTTTGTATATCCAAAAATCAAATGAAGAAGTTTTCTTGTGAAAAATTCTAAAAAGCGGAATACTTCTAGAAAATATAAGGTCTTTCATTCCAAATGAATTTGCTTATGCCAGAAAAATAAAATAGGAGGACTCGATAGATCAATCTCTAAGAGAGTGTTCTATGCTTCATCCATATGTTTAGTGGGAATCATATTGAGGTATGATGCTAATAATTAAATAGAAATAGCAAACCTTCCATACACCAAGGCAAGTTTGACAAAAATTATTGAAATAAACAAAGAAGATAATATTTTATTGAAAGTTGAATAAGAATCCTTAAAAGTTTTAAAGGTTGATATAAAACTTGTTTCATCCTATGTAATTAGTAAAACTATGGATTGTAATAAGGATGGAGAAGTTCATTAGCCTTATCAAAAAGTTTGTCAAACTTCACAAGACTAAAAACCAAAACATATAAAGATTGCAAGGTTATATCCAAAGCCGTGGGGATCAAAATTATCAAACTTAGCCTGGAGAAGATAATTTTTTCAAACGATTATGTCCTTTTTAGAGATGGTAAAATTTTGTAATTATCTAGTCTTAATATGTAAATAGGTCAAAATTAGAGCATGGTGGATGAGAGGAAGCAGGGAATCGACTCCTAAGACTAGTTGATCAAGACTCTAATATAGAGTTGCAGCTAGAGACAATGAAAGTCTAGAAGAAGGTAGCAACATTCGGAGAACAATGCCTTGCAGAGGAGATGGTAAAAGTTTATAGGGACTTACAAGATGATATGGTGCTCCTATCTCTAACTCCATGATGGAATGAAGATTTTGTCACCCATAACGTGAGCCTTAGTGTCCATAATTGAGGTATTGCTTTCCTTAATGGCCATCATGATAAAGACACTTTTAGGCAAATGTATTGAAAAATTGATTGGTGCTCAGTTATCCTTGTAGATAAGAATCCTTATTTACTATGATGTAAAGATATAGATGTTGTGAATTATAGTGTTTGTTGTGAATTGATAGGCAAAAATCACAACATACAAATAATATTTATAATATTAAATAAAGGTTAAGTAGGTTAGCAGTGTAAAATGAATATTAGAAAAATTTTAAAAAATATTAGTATGTTCGATTTAACTTATAGAAATGAATTACTAGTATTTAAAACAAAATGTATAAATCATATAGTTATTGAAGCAGAAGAACATAATGAAAATCATATTAAAAATTTCTGCAAATTTGAAAATTCTAAGAGTATAAGAAATTTATTAAGTGTTATAACTAAGTGGACTAATAAGCATTTATAATTAGAATTTTTTGATAAGGAAGTAAAATTTTTAAGTAAAAAATAGAAATATTAAAAAGCTGGGCAAACAAAAGTGAGACAAAACCACTTAATCTAAGAATTCATATTAAATCTAAGATTTTTGAAAAGAGAACTCAAAGGACATGATTTGTTTGAAAAATACACATTTTAGGGTCCAATGAGTCCACCCTTAAAATGAGTATTAAAAAATCAATATCAACTCTTGATTATTAAATATGAGAAGCTAATCTGATGGCTGATATGGTAAAGGGAAAAAATAACTCTCACAAACTCTCAGTTCACATCAATGAACACAAACACTTAACAACCTACAAGTTTGATTTCTTTTAGGAGTGGGCGGAAACAGAAAAAAATCGACTGACCGATTTGACGTGACCTAAAAAATCACAATGGTTTGATTGGTTCGGGTCGAGTATAATTGTTAGGAATTTCGAGTATCGGTTAATCAGGTCTGGAAGAATAATTTTTAACCGAACCCATCTAATTAACCAATATATCAATTACCCTAATTTCTAAACCCTAGGTATAAATACCATTTTTTCTTACCCTAACTCAGTTTCTCATTATTGTTTCTTTGCCGCCTCTCTCATCTTCTGGAATTATCTCTCACTCTCGAATCCTCTAAACTTTCAGAAAAGAAATAACTCATTTCTCTCTCCATTTTCTCCAAAAACCCCTAAAACACCTCTTATGTCTTAATATTTGATACTCTTTTCTCATTCTTTTCGTATAATGTTATTTTGATCTTTTGTGTTCATGATCTGACTCAAAGTAAGAGGTATATATTCTTCTAATCTTCTTATAATATACTTATTTCATTCTCATTTCTTCTTCTCGAACCATAAAAATTAACATTTCTTCTATTTTAAACTGAAGGAATGAAGTGATAATGGAAGCTCTCTAATCTGGTGGAAGCTCCTCTAATCTGATCTGCCTCTGAGTTTGGATCAAACACTTGCAGCTCAAAATAATGTATATTTTCAAGCTTATTTTATGAAATAAAATTGTTTTTTTTAGTTTATAACTTGCTAACCTCTTTGTTCATCTTGCATGCAGGGAAAATTATGTGATTTAGGGGAAGCTCTGTCTGTTCGAGCCTTTGTTTCATTTTTGAACTTCAATCAAAAGATAAAATTGTAAAAAAATATAACCAATGATCTCTTATTTCTGTTTTATTATTCATTTAAAGGCACTAACAATTGATTTTTATTTTTATTGCATGTGGAGTAAAGAAGAAATGGTGGAAGCTTAATCTCATCATTACTGCAATTTATGGATCTCATTTTCCAATTAGCAGATATATAAGAAGGTAATTTTTTAAAAATCCTAAAAAATTAAAATGATGAACTGATGGGATTTTGGGAAAATTTGTTAAAGATTTTATTAAAGATTTTATTGTTTCTATTAATTTGATATATGTTTAAAGTTTAATTTGAGTTTTTAGTAATCTATGGATTTTATTAATATTTTTGAAATGTTTTTTAGGGTTTTATTTACATTAATCTATTGAGGCTCAGTCAATATCTTTTTTCCTCAGATAGATTTATAACTCTCTTTGCATAGGTAATAAAAGTTTTAAGTTTGTATTTTATTTGAGATTTGCATCTATTCTTGTTATTTTAGTATTTAATTATCAAATATGTCTTTGCAGGCTTTAGTGGTGCTGTAAATTAATCACACCCAATTAATTTAGCAACAACAATAGTTGCTAAAGTAATTTTACTGTCTTAGTTCATGTTTATTTTTTTTTAGTAATTGAAATTGAAACATATTTATTTACTAACATTCTTATGTTTGTAGAAGAATACTCATCAGTTACAGGGCACTAGATTAATTAGCAGCAATGCTAGTGGATCTAGTGTACATGTTGGTGGAAGCTCACAACCTGAAGCTCATAATCAAACAAATACAATTGAGAGAGCAACTGCTGCTACTATAATCCCACCAAAGCCAGCAAATAAAAAGAGGAAAGAGCTTGATCCCAGCAGTGTTGTATGGGATCACTTCACTAAGATCAAAGATGAGCAAGGTGAGGTAATTTCTGCTAAATGCAATTACTGCCCTAAAGTATATGCATGCCACTTTAAACAACATGGTACTAGCACATTAAGGTTTCACATATTAGGTTGCAAAAAGAATGAAATCTCTGTTCAACATAGACAATCTCTCTTAAACTTTAGGAAAAGTAATGATAGTGATAATGTGAATCTTAATGGGGGGAGGTAGCCTAGGATGTTAGAAGTTTGATCAAGATGCAATTAGGAAGTTAGTTGCATATATGATCATAGTAGATGAGTTGCCCTTTAGTCATGTAAAGGGTATTGAGTTTAGGCACATGATGAACACTTCCTATCCTAAGTTCAAAGTTCCATCTAAGAGAAAAGTCACCAATGACTGTTATCAATTGTATGTGTCTGAGAGTTTTTAAAAAATAATAGTTAGAGAGTTAGTCTAACTAATGATTATTGGACTAACATCCAAAGAATCAACTATATGTGCAGAACTACCCATTTCATTGATGATGTTTAGGTATTACATAAGAAAATCCTATCTTTCATTCCTATAACTAGTCATAAGGGGGAATATGTTGGGAAGGCTTTAGAAAACTGTCTTTTAGATTGGGGGATTAATAACATCTTTACCATAACTGTGGATAATGCCTCATCAAATGACACTGCTCTTCAAAATCTTAAGATGAGAATGACAAATTATGGTGGAAGCATATCAAATTATAAATAGCTTCACATGAGAAGCATTGCACACATTCTCAACTTAATTATGTAGTATGGTCTTAGAGATGTTAGCCCCTCAATGTCTAAGATTAGGGATGCAATTAGGCAAGTTAGGAACTTAACACAAAAAATTAGGAAGTTCAAAGAGTTAGCTGAGGTGACTGCAAAAAATCTTTTCTGTTAGATGTTCCAACAAGGTGGAATTCCACATTTATAATGTTGGATGTTGCCACCAAATATGACAGGGTCGGATTCAAGAGCAAGAGTCTAGCTTTGTTGTTGACTTAGGTGCCCAAAACTGTCCTAACTTCTTAGATTTCATGGATTGTAGGAAAATGGTTGACTGTTTGAGAGTTTTTTATGAGTTAACTAACAAAATTTCTAGTTGTTTGTTTGTCACCTCAAATTCATTTTTTTTTTGCTAAAATCTCCACCATTTATGCCATGTTAAAAAACATGTGTGAATCACCGTAACATGATTTAACATTAATAGGTAGGAGAATGAAAGAGAAGTATGACAAGTATTGGGGGGACCCTAACAAAATGAACTTTTTGATTTTTTTTCCGTAAGTGTCATTGACCCTAGGGAAAAATTAGACTTTCTTACATACACTCTTAAACTGATGTATGGTGATGAACAAGGTGGAAGCTTATTTTCAAAAATTAAAACTGATCTTTACCAATTGTATTCTGAACATGAAGTCCTGTATGGCACACCTCCTTCTCCCTCTTAATTTGATTTATAAAGCATTATTAGTAGTGGAAGCTCCTCTTCTATTTCTTCCTTTTCTTCCTTAGATTCAATGTCCCTTAGAGAAAAATTCCAACAACATAAGAAAGAAACATGAATGAGTAAAAGCAAGAAATCTGAGCTTGATCTATATTTGAGTGAGCAAACTATTGATGGTAGTGTAGATATCCTCAAGTGGTGGAAGCAGAACTCTACTAGATTTCCAATCCTTTCTATGTTAGCTAGGGATATCCTCTCTGTCCCTATATCCACAGTAGCCTCTAAGAGTGCAATTAGCACTAGTGGTAGGGTTCTAAACTCATTTAGGAGTTCTTTAACTCCTAGAATTATAGAAGCATTGGTTTGTACATAAGATTGACTAAGACCTTTAGGGAAGCCTTTAATCATTGAAGAATGTCTAGATGAGATTTAAGAGATTGAACAAGGTGGAAGCTTACTTGTAATCTCAATTTTTTTTTCATTTCATTCTATGTTTCTACTTTTTATCCTCATTGAATATCTACATAATTACCTAATGTTAGTTTGAGTCATTCTATTGTTGGAAGCTGCTAATTTTTGACATGGTTTGGTTACCACTTATTTAAAGTATTATTATGTTTCAATTTTTTTTCTGATCTGTTTAGTATCATTAATTCTAAAATTGGTGTCCCACTAATCCCTGATGTAATTTTTTTATTGCTGCTTCAATTCACATTATTTTTTTGTATTTTTGAAGAGGGTCAACATATATACATATTATTTAGGTTTCTTTATCTTAACCTTCTATTTTTTATGGTATATACTTGCTTGTTTTGCAAACTGCAAATATATGGCATGCAATCATTACTTGAATGAAATTATGCTTTCTTATATGATCTTGGTAAGTTATCTAATAGTCTATTTTGTTGGTTGGTTGGTGATTCTATTGGCATTGAGATGGCTCAATATAGACACATGCATTTTGCTTTTTTTTGCTGCATCTTTACATAATGCATGTACATTACATATTTATGTTTCTTTTATTACATTCATAATTTCATACTTGTTTGTGTTTGGGAAATGATGAAGAGATTCCTTTCAATATCATGAATATGTTGTCTTCAAACTTATATTGGCGGGGTAAGGTTGAAACATTTTATGTTTCAGTGATGCAACCATATATATTTGAATTACATATTTGATTGAATTATATTTCTTCTGAGCCACCATTTTATGTGTATTGGGCAATGATGATGTTTCTACCTTTGACCCTTTTACAATGGATTAAATTGTTTTTTGGCAGGCTAACACTGATTTATTCAGTGCTGCAGCCAAAACAATTTCACTGCATCTTCATGTTGAAACAAAAGCACATGAGCCCACCTATTTGCATTCTTTAGGTTTTTTCTTAATTTTCTTTTTTTATGTTTTACAATATTAACTTGATTTCTTTTGATATAATGCAGATTACTTTGTGCAACATTTTTTTTAATATTTTACAGGCAAGGAGCATAAACTAGCACCTCCAATATTCATCCATTTTTTTCCTTAACTACTAATTTCAAATTATAGCCAACTCTTTTATGATTTGTAATCTGTAGTTAGAACTTAGAAACTTAGATAATTTAAGGCCATTATTCATTTTGGATGACTGTAATTAATACTTTAGTTTATATTTTGCATTTAACTTACATTTTTTTTTAGTATTTAACATTACTAGTAATAGAAAAGAACACAATATGTAAGAAAAAATATTTTATGATTTATTATAGTTTTTTTTAATGTTTACAAAATATTGGAGCCTCTAATTATTTAGGACCTAGCTCATATCCGAATTAATCGAAAGGTTTAACCGGTCCCCAAATAAAATAACAGTTAAAAATATTTCGATTTTTAAATTATAATGGTTTCGTTTGGTTAATTTTCTTTAAAACTATGGGTCGGTCTATTAAGAGGTTTTCCTGGCCGATCTGACTCGCTCGATGCCCACCCCTAATTTCTTTCAAATCACACAACAACTTGCGATTTCAAATCAAGTTAAAATTTAAATCAACTTTCATTTGAAAAAAAAATGAAGCTCAATAACCTATAGTCAATGGAAACTTTTAATTTAAAAAAAAAATCTTAAACTATTTAAAATTATCTTTGTTGAGCTTCAAATTTGTGATTTCAAACTACTTACCAAATTTGTGTATTTCTGAAACCAAAATTTTTAATACTGGAACCAAACTTTTTTTTCTTATGAAACCAAACTTTTAACAACTGAAAACAAACTTTTAACAAATTAAAATCAAACTATATAGAAACTGAAACCAAAACCAAACTTTTAACAACTGAAACCTTAAACCAAACTTTTATACACTAAAAAAATTAAAATTAACTTTACTAATAATTAAAATTATATAATTACCATTAATAAGGTATATTACTCTCCCACACTCTTAATTAGTCGAAGCCATTAGATCAAAATAATTTATTGGATATTAATAATTTAAGAGTATTCATTTGTACTCAATTCTCATTTAACCCTAATCATATATATATATATATATA
>CAOJBK012929447.1:0-10937 GCA_948294925.1 Codiaeum variegatum
GGTACTGAGCCCAGCATGATTGGTATAAGACTTTGAGGGTGCGGCCTTAAGCCAGCCTGAGTAACAAAATAATGCAAAGCCTTGAGTCCATACACAAGTGTGAAGGCATACAAGCTATCGCCCCAACAGCCTACAAGCTACAAACAATGGAGAGCAAAGAAGTCCCTCATACTTGGAATATATAGCATTTAAAATTGTATTTTTCACAAATAAAAGCAAGAAATACAATTTCATGACTACATGCTTTCTACTAATATAATTGCTAATGAGAATGATAGAATCTTAAACCCAGCTTGACTGGCCAAAGACTCAAAGGGGGGCACCAAGTTCTCTCGAGATGAGGCATTAAGTCCAGCTTGACTGGCAAAAGACCCTCTAAGGGGGACAAGGCGAAACTCAGCTTGACTGGCCAAAGTCCCTCCAAGGGGGGCAATGTCTTTATGAGATGAGTCACTAAGTCCTCTATGAGACGAGGCACAAAGCCCTGCTTGACAGGCAAAAGCCCTCCTCATAGGGGACCCTCCCGAGAGGCACAGGGACGTAAGGCCAGACACAACAAACAACTAAGCCCAAAAAATTCCAAAGGTTGGCAAATGTAACAATGCAGGTATCCTAACAGCATTAAAAGAGATATGGAAGACAACGAAGTCAAAAGACAGCCTCAAAGCAGCTAAAGCTGACATCAACAATAATAACAAAGTACATACAAGCCTAAGCCCAGTGAAACTGGCCAAAGACCCTCTAAGCAGGGGGCACTAAGTCCAGTATTGACTGGTAAATAATGCAGGTGATGGCTGATAACACATGTCAAACATCACTTAATCAACTAAGGCAAAAAGTGGTGAACATACACTATACGAAGCCAATAGCTCGGAACAAAGATGACAAGCAAAATTGATGAAATTACAAAGCAAAACTTAGAGAAAAGCAAAGCTACAATAAACAAAGTGAGTCTATTTTGTTAAATTAAAAATGACTTACAAAAGTTTTTTAAGTATACAGGAATACAAATAAAAAAAAAGGCAAAGCCTAAAGCTTGGAACAACACTTGAAAGACAGGACATTGCAATGTTCCCTCATTCTCATCACAAAAGCTCCATCGGCGAGTCTAAGACTCCAACAACGAGCCCCGAAACATCTCATTCAACACACTTTGAGCTGCGAAGCATTCTAGTGCTATGAGGAACGACGAAGCCCAAAGGTGGCCTTAAGACAACATTCAACAATTACAAAGCTCCACAAGCGAGTCCATGCCTCCAATCAGCAAGTCCAAAAGCTCTAACTCCAGCAGCGAGCCCTTGCTCCAGCAGCGAACCCACACTCCATCAGCGAGCCCAAGCTCCATCAGCGAGCCCATGCTCCAACAGCGAGTCAAAGCCTCCGCCAGCGAGCACACATCAGCACTTTTTGAGCTACAAAGCCTTCAAGTGCTACACTTCAGGGGGACAATTGATATGCATCGGCCTTGACTTGATTTGGCCACAACGTCATCCTTGGGTCCGGACCAGATCCAACAGCACTTAGGCTTGACCGAACCCGAAGCACATCACCAGCCTCGCCCCTAGCGGCCTTCGGGGTCGAAGCACACCACAGGTTTCGACCTTCGGGGTTCGGGAATTAACAAACATACAGGTGTCACAGGCCACATGGAGAAGTACACTGACAGCACCCCCAAGACTGCCACGTGTCCCCTTCTACAGGGATTCTCATTCTATAAATACATACATTCACAACCTGAACAAGGTAATCCAAAAATAGGTAAAGTAATGAAAACCTATCCTCAAAAAGCTCTCAACTACACACTGTTCCACTTGTGATTCAACCCTACACTAACTACTTTCTGTGCAGGTCCATCCAAGCTCAATCAGAGCACTTCTATCCCAGCGTGATCAAATCCATTACACATCAAATACTTTTAGTGTCATTAGCAGCTTTTGTAATTTCATCAAGTCTAAATTCAGCTTCTTCTAAATTATCAGAAGTTTTAATCAAAACCCTTTTAGCTTCTCCTAATTTACCTCTCATTACAAGCCACCGGGGACTTTCCGGCATGGCTATAACCCCAAAACCGATCACTAAAGATGGAACTCCGGCGAGACCCAACATTAATCTCCAATTTAAATGTTTTGGGAGACTTGATAAAGCATAATTAACAATGTAGCCTAAAAGAATCCCAAAAACAATGAACACTTCAGGTAACGAAGTGAGGAACCCATGAGTCATTGCCGGAGAAAGCTCGGCGCAGTAAACCGGAGCAATCATTAAAGAGTACCCGACTCCAATTCCAGCAATAATCCGACCCGCTAAAAGGGAAGCAAAATTTGGGGCAAAACCCATTAAAATTGCACAAATTAGAAAAGTAGTAGCAGCTAAAACGACAGTGTATCGTCTTCCTATGAAATCTGAAGTTTTTCCTGAAGCTAATGAACCAAGTAATGAAGCAATATTCAAAATACCCACCAAAATTTCCACTTGTGTTGATGAAATTTTGAGACTTTCTTTGATGAATAGTACTGCTCCACTCATTACGCCAATATCTGTAAAGAATTGAAGATTTTAATTTAGGGTTTTGAGAAATTGAAGAAATTGAAGAAATGAGAAAAAAAGGGGGAAATTTGAACTTACCATAGCCTAATAAAATTGAGTTTGTTGATGCTAAAAGAACACAAGCGAGAGTGTAATTGTTTGGAAGCCGAGATTTTTTGTGGGTTTGTGATTGAATTTCAATAGAATCCATGAGTGAAACTGTAATGAGATTTTTTAGGGGAATAAGGAGGATGAAGATTAATTAGGTGACAGTGAAGAGCGTGGGAGTGATACGGAGTTTAAAGAGAAGAAAATTGCATTTATCTCGTAATTAGTCTTCGGATTAATTAAGTTTTTTATTTCTGACAAAAAAAAAAGTTCATTACTATTATTTTTTACGTCCCATAAAGATAATACATTTTTTTTTCCCACACTTTCATTTTTTAAATATTATAAATTATTTACTTCCTATCATATCTTTGTTTATTTTACTATCATAAATCACTTTTTTTTTTAATTATCATCAATTACTTAAAAATTATTAAAACAAATTAATAATTAATTCCAATAAAACCTTTACTAATTTTCATGAATTATTCAATAATAATACAAGGATATATTTATAAAATACATATAAAATAACTAATTTAACTATATAAATAATATTTTCTTAATTTAAGTGTAAAAAGAAAGATAACTATCTTTGTGAGATCGATAATTTTTTTTAAAAAAGATATCAAAGAATTTCATTCAAGAGCTAAAACCAACATAGTACAACAAAAATAAAAGGTCAAAACAAACCAAATAACCAAATATTACAATAACAACAAAACCTCATTAATCCTCCTCACAATTCTCTGCACAGAAGGCTGCTGATGATTAAAGACAGCCATGTTACACTCAGTCCACAAAAAATAAACTACAGCTGCAAAAGTAACTCGACGATGAATAACCTTCTTACTCCTACCAGCAGCATGATACGTCATCCAACTAACATCTCTCTTCCAGCAATACACTGGCTTGACAATACTCAGTAACTGAAGAACAAAACTCCAGACAACCCTACTAAAATAACACTCAAATAAGAGATGAGAAATAGTCTCAGCAGAATTACCACAAAAATAATATTTATAATCAGCAAGCATCCCCCATATACACAAACGAGCCTTGATTGAGAGCCTACACTCCAAAGGTAACCATAAGATAAAGTTGTACTGAGGCACAAAACCCTTACTACAAATAAGAGAATGCCAAACAACAAGAAGATATATCCCTTAAGGCATTATAACCAGACACAATAGAGTCAAGGCCAAATTTATCAAAGGATCGGTAAACAGAATCATAATCCTCAGCAAAACAACTCAAAGAGCACACATCAACCCAAACTGCTTCTAAAATAGAATCAACAGGGGTAGGAAGGCACCGATTATGACCAGTCCACAAATCACAAACTTCAGCATTCCTAGGCACATTAGAGAGCCTGATATTAATAAAAGGAAACTTATCTCTCAAGGAAATCCCATTGAGCCAATGATCCCACCAAAAATAGGTCTTATCACCCTTCTTTAATCTATGATGGTACCACATTTTAAACAATTGTTTGAGGTTAAGAATGCATCTCCAAGCCCAACTACAATCAGCTCTATTACTCACATCCCACAAACTGCATCTGGTAAGATAATTGCTACAAATCTAGGCTACGCACAAAGAGTTTCTCTTCACCAAGAGGGACCAGATATGCTTCCCAATAGCAGCCCTGTTCCAAAGGACCAAACCTCCCTCTATCCTAGGAAAACAAACATCTTTCCAACTAACAAGACATTTATCCTCACCAGACCACAAAAATGCCCTACATCTATCATCAATACACTTAAAAATAGATTTAGGAAATAGAAAAGCCATACACCACTAAATGTGGAGGCTATGAAGAAAAGATACAACCAGTTGCAATCTCCCAGCAAAAGAAAGAAATTTATTAGTCCACCATCTAATCCTAGAGTTAATCTTATCTAATAACATTTGACGATGAATCTTGCTTAACTTAGAGGATAACAAAGGCAACCCTAAGAAAGAAATATGCAAGGAACCTTGTTGAAAAGAGAGCAAGTAAGAGATAACAAGCTTATCAGAATCAGGAACTTTGCTACAAAATAGAGAGCTCTTGCTATAATTCACAGAAAGCCCATAAACACTCTAAAAATGAGACAAAATGTATGCAATGGAAGTCAAATAAGGCATATCACCATGATAAAAGATGAAAATATCATATGTGAAGCACAAATGGTTTAATCTCGACTTCTTACACCCTTGATGAAACTGAAAGGAATTGGGCAACAAAGATCCCAAACATCTAGAAAGAAATTCAATACAAATAACAAAGAGGAGAGGGGAGAGAGGACCCCCCTACCTCGTCCCTTTCTCACTAGGGAAATAACCCTCTAAAGAGCCACTAATCATAAGGGAATAAGTAGCAATCCTAACACAACTCATGATCTATGAAATAAGTCTCCTAGGGATGCCTAAAACCCAAAGAACCTCTTCAAGAAAGTCCCAATTCATATAATCAAAGGCTTTTTTAAGATCAATTTTCAAAGCACAATAAGGAGCACACACAGACCTATGATAATTCTTGACCAATTCATGAGCTAGAAGAATGTTCTCAGTGATATTTCTCGTACTAATAAAGGCTGATTGAGAAGGATTAATAAGATAAGGCAAAATAGTGCCAAGCCTAGTGGGCAAAATCTTTGTGATAACTTTATACATAGTGGTATAGCAGAAAATAGGCCTATAGTCCCCCAAACCACAAAGGTTAGCTTTCTTAGGGATAATAGTCAATGCAGTAGCGTTAAATTTCTTAAGAACTCTACCATTAGAGAAGAACTCCTTAACAGCAACAGAAAAGTCAAAACCTACCACACTCTATCACTTCTTAAAGAAGAAGCTCCCAAACCCATCCACACTAGGGGATTTCTCATTCCCAATACTATCAAGAGCTTTCCTGGTCTCAAAATCAAAGACTTCCTCAACCAGAGAAAGCTAATCAAAATTTGAAACCTTAGGACCAGATTCAATAATATCAAATCAAATATGCTCTCTAGGATAGTTAGTGCCAAGAAGAGTCTGATAAAAAGAAATCATAGAATCAGTAATGACATTTGGATCATCAGAAACATCACCAGAGTCTAACTGCAAACTAGATATTCTATTTTGCATCCTTCTCACCTTAAGGGAATTATGAAAAAACTTAGAATTCAGACCCCCTTTATGCAACCAATCCAACTTAAGTTTTTTTTTTACTATAAAAGGCCCTTTCTTTCTTCAATGGGACTTTTGAATGACCAACAACTGCCCTTTCCTCCTCTAACATCAAAGAGTTATGAGAAGCTTATTGAAGCTCAGACCGAAGACAAGATAAAATGCTCCTACACTTCTCCACCTTACCATAAATATCAGAAAATTCCCTCCTATATAAGGCTATCAACTTCTGCTTAGTAGTTTTAAGCTTGGTCCACAATCTGAACATTACAAAACCAGAAACATCATATGATTCCAAGCTTCTTGAACCAAAAGCAAGAAATTAGGATGAGAAGCCTAAAGATTACAAAACCTAAAAGCTTTAGGTTTAGTATTAAGAGACACAGACTGCTTGAGAACCAAAGGGCAATGATCTAAGATGCCCATGCTAAGAATGTTATAAACCACCCAACCCATATCATCAACCTCTTTTCCATTACAAAGACATCTATCCAGCATACACCAAATCCTATTGGAGCCTTCTTTATTGTTGGTCAAGGTAAAATGACCATCAATATCCCTAAGCTCTAACAACCCAGAGGCATCAAGATAAATCTGAAAGTCTAAAGAACTATCAAAATATAAAGAATTACCCCTTCCTTCTCAGAGCATCTAAGAATCGAATTAAAGTCTCCTTGAACAAGCCAGGGCCCTTGAACATAATCAAAGAGGTTAATAATATCAGACAATAAAGGAACTCTCTCATCATAAACATTACAAGCATAGACCAGGGTTAAAAAGAAAGTAACTCTATCAAAAGTAACCTTACAATGTAAAAATTGGGAAGAAACTCTTACAACAGAGACAGAGAAAATAGCTTAATCATAAAAAACCAAATTCTTCCAAAACCAAAGAAATTATAGATAGAGACTCAATCCCAGTTCCTAAGATTCAACCCCCTTCACACCTTATCAAAGTTCACAGGTCTAACTCTAGTTTCTAAAAGGCCTAAAGAGGTAGCCTATGAGCAGCAGTCAAAGACCTCACCTCTGATTACTTAGAGGGGTTATTGAGACCCTTAATATTCTAAGAAGATACCATTTAATCTTCTCAGGAGGCTTAGTAACCCTTCTTAGCTTGACATTATCACCAATAATAACAATATCTTTTATAGACTGAGCAACATGAGTAGGACTAGCAAATCCTTCCTAAACTTTGTTCTTACCCTTCTCCTTACTCCTAGTAATAGTGATCCAATTATCCTTAGCATCAGGAAAATAATCCCTTGCCTGAGAAGTAGACTACACCAACACAGAGGGGCCAACAACAGGAGAGCTAACCACAAGGGAAGAAATAGGAGCTGCAGGAGCAACCTGATTCCCAACAACAGAGAGAGAAACAAGAGATGTAGGAGCAACCTTATTCTCAACAGCACAAGGAATAACAAAAATATTAGCTTCAGACTTCTCCTTCCAAACCTGCTTTACCACTTTAGTACAACCAAAAGCATAGTTCCCAAACTTCTGACAAACCCTAGGTTTTCATTCATAGATCACATCTTTCATTATTTGCCCACCAGATTCATCCTCAATAACTACTTAACTAGGGGAAGGATCATTGACATCCACATCAATGCGAATACAAGCAAACCCTAATTTAGAATGAGTTAGAGTACATATGTCCACAAACAAGGGACCCCACATAAAGAACCTATATGAGAAAGGATAGACTTAGTCCAAAATTCTCAAGGGAATCCATGAAATTTGACCCAAACAGGAACCCAGATGATCTCCAAATCAACCTTTATCTAAGGCTTCCACTCCTATGGAATAAAAGGTTTGAAGTTGAAAGAGTGTGGACCACACTCAAGAACCTTATTCTGATCATTGATTGATCCAAACTTGAACAAAAAACATTGTCCTTGACAAAATGAATAAAAAGAAGACTCATGTCCTTCCATCTGCATAGAGCAAAACTCTGGATCTTAAAGAAATTGGGTGTTTCATCCAAATACTCTCAATTAAATAGAATTGCCACTTCATAGACTCCGTTTGAATTTCAGAAGAGTGAAATTGAGCAATTTGAAACCCTAGGCGCAACAAACTCCAATTCTTATATAGGGTTATGAGATCAGTTACTAGAAATCAATTCACTCCAATAAGGCTTAGAAGGTAACTGACCTGAATCGGAAACGGCAGTAGGAACCAGCTCCATAACAGGAATGTCAATAGGAAGTTCCGACACCAGCACAGGTTCCATCAGAAAATGTTCAAGCAAATCTTCCTTAGAAGCTATGGATCCCTCAGGATCATCAACAACGGACGATAGCAAACCAGAACCGCCAGTAGAATCAAATTGTTCATTTGATTGTTGTCGTTTGTGATTTATCCTCCCATGGTGGGAACGGCATAAGGAGCACCGAGATATGATGATGATGATGATGATGATGATGATGATGATTATTATTATTATTATTATTATTATTATTATTTTCCATTTGTTTATAGTAGTTTTTTAAAACTTGAAATCTCATTATGTACACTTTCCATTTTGATATATTATTGATTATTTAAATTTTAAGATAAAATATTATTTAGTATTTAATCCATTTACAATTACTTCCTCCATCATATTAAAATAGTTTGTTGAGAAAAAATTACGAAGAGTGAAGCACATCAAGCTACTTGATATTATCAATCAACCCGATGCCTAATCCTACCCCCAACCTAACTGCCTTCCACCCTCAACCCACCAAAACCCACCGCCCCGTTCACCGGAAACCTCCCTTGACCACCAGAGGTCGTGCTCCAATTTCTGAATGGATCCTTTATTTATCAAACTTCCTTTTTTCTTGGAATGCTGATACACTTTTTCGGCTACTTTCTTAGAGGTGGAGTGTTGATGAAGTCTTCATCCCCAAGAAATCGTGTGCGAACAAAACTTGAACCTTTGTTCAAATCACACATTTGAAAGACTGTCATACCATTCTTCGATTCATCAATGCAGTCTCGATTGGGAATCAGAAACTTTATGGTGCTATTTCTCATCATAGCCAACCCTTTCATAAACACTCTCCACCTGTTCTCGACAACCATCATGTGTCCAGAGCCAAGCCTGCAATACCAGTACCTAAGGGTGAGCATTTGGCTAGTTCATTTTAAAATCGAACCAAACCAAATAAGCCAAAAATCAAAATTCTAATAATTTGACAAAGCAAACAGAATCAAAATTTAATATGTACCAAACCAAACCGAATATTTTTGATTTTAAACCGAAATAACCAAAATTTTTTTATACCAATTGTTGTATAATTACGTAATATCTTAATAAAAATTATACATTTTATGCTTAAATATTATTATTTATATAATTATTAAGACATTAAATATAAATGTAATGCTAGTATTAGTAATTCTTCTTAATAATTTTTAAAAAATTATAAATAATATTAATTTTATTATATATTAATAAAATTTTGGTTCTGTTTAAACCAAAATTTTTTTCTCAAACCAAAATGAAATAATTTCAGTTTTCAAAAAATTAAAACCGAACCGAAAAAACAAACAAATTGAACATAATTGATAATTTCAGTTTGGTTCAATTTTTTTGATTCGGTTTGATTTTGCTCACCCTTACCAGTACCTATGCCTCGACAAATCCCTAATAGGCTCAGAGATCATTATTCCTTTGCTCATGTCATCAGTGGTACCCCTAACTCTGGGAAATTCAATAACATTGATGGTCATTACATGGGTACCGAAATCACAGAAGATTGGCTTGAACACTCTTTCATTGGATTTATACATGATCCAAAACTAGTGCTTTCTATTCAATTGACTTTGGAATTGGAAGGGAATGAAGATATCACTTTTACTATTATGGGTGGCTCTATGTCCTTGCTCATTTTCCCTTCCATTGAGCGTAGAGATGTTTATTTGCAATAAACCAAACCACTTTTGGGCTGTTGGTTCTACCGTTTCCAACATTTTCAACCTCGTTTGGTACCACTTCGATGCTTTTTTTTGGTTGAGATGGCATGGTATCCCTTTGCACCTTTGGAACAAAGACTTCTATGTTTAGCTAGCTAAATTCGTCTGTGAGTTTATTGCCTATGATCCAGACACATTTAATAGAATCAGATTGGATTTAGCTTGAATCCTAGTCCATACAACAGCTCTTGGAATAATTAATAGAACATTTAGAATGGCTTTTAGTGATTTTGTATACGCCATACATGATGTGGAAGACAATTGTCGTGCTTTCTTTGATAAAGAGCCTCACCCTTATAACTCAAACTGTGATCAGTCGAACTCAAGCTCTCATTATTCTGAAGAAAACTTGGTTGTTAATACCCCCCTTTCGAATAATGTTTTGGCTGTACAACCTGAACACCTGATGAATAGTGATACCAAGGTTGTTACCACCCCAAATTATGCTATAGCTGATAATCTTGGTACTCTTAAGGATAATGCTGCAGTGGATTATAAGGAATCTCCCATTCTCTTGATGTTGATATTACCACAGACCCAACTGGAGCCTCCTATTCACATAATGAATTGTCTCCCTCTCCCTCTACTGATGATTTTGTGTTTGGTAATCGTAGTACCAATCCCTTGCATGCTGCTTTAGACTTAGCTGACAACCACTGTGTTAGCACCAGGGAATCCTATCGTATAAGTTTGCAATTGTCTCTCACTAATTCTGTTGATATGGGAATGTTGATCTCTGGGTTGCATGCTCTGATCCCTCTCGAATCAATGGTGAGTATTAATGATTCCCTTCCGCTTGTAATTACTTTACCTTTAGATGCAACTATTGTTCAGTGTAAAGAGAGGCAATTCAAAACTCTCTCCCACCTATCTGAAATAACATCAGTCTGCCAGCCTAAACTAGGTCATAGTAGGAAAGCTTTTGAAGCTTCAGATAGTGACATCTCTCGAGCCAATTTACGTCACCTTGTGCACGATTCTGCAGACAACACTCATTTTCTAATAAGCCAAGCTCATGAGGCACTTAACTTTGATAAATCTTTAGGATTTCAATTTCTTACTGAGGATCAAGATGTTATTAAAATAATTCCTAATCAAATTTCTAAGGATTTGGCCTTGTGAAAGGCTGTAAATTCTCATTAAAGCTTAGCTCTTTGCTTTGCTTCTTCACCTCTTCTTTATCAT
>CAOJBK012929788.1:0-13698 GCA_948294925.1 Codiaeum variegatum
TTAATGATAGAGATACATGATGGGTTCATTATTCATCCTATATTAATAAGCATCAAATGCCTACCGAGCTTTCAGACTCACATCATGAGCATTCAAGTTGAAGAGAAACTCTGGTACTTGGACATCTACACCTATCTTACCAAAGGTGAATACCTTAAAGTCTCCTCCAAATCAGAAAGGAGAGCTCTTAGACAACTTTCTAGTGGATACATCCCTAGAGGCGATATACTTTATAAGAAAATAATGAATAACATTTAGCTCAGATATGTCCCAATGAAGAGGAAAACCATATCATGGAAGAAATCCATCACGAAAAAGATAGAACATATATGAATGGTTGGGCCATTTCTAGAAAAATCATGAATTAAGGTTATTACTGGCTTACAATGAATGGGAACTATTTATAATATGCTCAAAAGTGCCCAAAGTGTCAAGAATATGCAAAGCTCTAGAAGCTTCCTTCCTCACCTCTAAATCTAATATCCACACCTTGGCCTTTTTTTGTTTGGGGCATTGATGTAATTGGCAAGATCTCACCAAAGTCATCTACTACCCACTAGTACATTCTGGTTGCCGTAGATTTTTTCACCAAGTGGGTTGAAGCTGCACCCTATCAAGTACTAGATTCCAAGAAGGTGGCTAAGTTCATCAAAACCAACATCATCACGAGGTATGGTGTCCCACATGAAATCATTTATGGTAATGGCTCCCGCTTCCAGAAAGAGGTAGTCACTCTTCTGAAGAAAGAAAAGATTGAGCATCATAAGTTTTCTCCATATAGACCTTAGATTAATGGCATAGTTGAAGCTGCCAATAAAGCACTGAAGAGCATGCTTCCGAAGATGATGAGAAACCACAAAGGTTTGCACCTACATCTTCCAATTGCCCTCATTGGGTACAAAACCACCTATAAGTCAACTACTAAAGCCACACCCTACTCTCTAGTGTATGAAATGGAAGCAGTCCTTCCCATAGAGTTGGAAATTCAGACAGCTAGAGTTCTCCAAAAAGCTTAGATCTCTAAACTCAATTGGCAATAAGCCTACTTCGATCATCTCAATGTAATTGATGAGAAGAGAATGAAACCACTCCACCATACACAAAACTACCAAATCAAAATGGCAAGGCATTTCAATAAACAGGTTTGAAGTTCCAATCTTCAAGAAGGTGACTTGGTTCTCAAAGAGATCAGACAGGTTGTACAAGACAGTCGAGGGAAATTCAAACCTCCTTGGAGTGGCCCTTACATCATTAAAAGATCATGACAGGTGGAGGCGTCATCCTGATAGACATCGATGGAAATGAATTAAAACGTTCAACCAACCTTGATAAACTCAAGAAGTACTACATATAATGTTCTTATTGTTCAAGCATGCATTCAGGCATCATTAATAAACAAGAACTATGTGGACCTAATTCTCCAAATTATCATTATGTACTTCAATTTTCAAATTATCTTTTGTAAGGAGATACGTAGACAACTCTCATTAGGTACAGTCTAAATCAATCAATTAAAATCAATGTTTCATTTGCATTCACATTTGGGCTCTTTAACATTACATGCAATAGTTAAAAAGAGCAAATAAATACAAATCGAAAAAAGAATGAAACCCATTAAGCTGAAAACCTAAACAGATAGCTTATGCAAAAATTAAGGTACTGCTTGCTACACTGAAAACTGAAAAGGTGGTCTAAGCAATAATCAAGGCAGCTCGCTAAGTTGAAAACCCAAAAAGGGAAATTTAAGAAAAAATTAGAGCTTAATAAATAAAACAAAATTCTTATTTAGGTCTTATTCATCTTTTGGAATAGCCAAAATAAATCATTGAAGTAGAAAAACACAAATAAAATAAATAGTTTTTTTTTTTAAAGTCTAAACTCAGACTCAGCCCTCAATCTCAATCAGAATTGCAACTCGTTTGCTTTCTCCTTTGTCCAACAAGCTTCAATACACCATGTGATATACTCTGCAAATCTACCATAATCATCACTAGGAATTATCATGGCCCATGAATAATCTCTGATCCAACATGAGAGAACAGCTCTAGCCACCCTGTCATTTATAGTGGTCACCTCAAACAAAGGGGCATCCAAGGGCACATCCAGATCATGTCCTATTCGATGAAGGACTCTAGTAGCTTGACACTAAGCCACATGATGAAATCTGAGTAGATACATGTGCTTGAATCCTTTACTCTTTGAATTTAACCATTTGATAGTGTACCAATAAGGCCTTCACAACAGATCAGAGGGTCTTAACTTCAGAAGCCAGCTAAACTATTCTTGCTCAGAATCTAGGTGAAAGACAACCTTCCTAGTGTGGTACCAAGTAGCAGAATACTCTAGTCTATCAGGTCTAGGAACAATCTTCAAATGATCCCTCAGCCAAATCTGAAAGGAAAAATGACACAATTTAGAAAACTCTCAAGACATGCTAAAACAGAAAAGCATAAAGGGATCTAAATACCTGGAGCAGAAGTGGACTGACAGAATAAGGTTATGTGGAGATATAATAATGATCTTTTCTCAGTAGTGTCTCAGCCAAAACCATTCCCAAAATCAACTTACCCTTACCCATATAGAGTATCAGCTCAGCTACATTTGCATCCCCTAAACCAATTGAGCCCAGAAATTTATAACTTGTAGTAAGTGAAAAAGCATAGGCCTTCAATCTATTAGCCATACAAATGGAGTCGTCCTTTGATTCATCCCAAAACATAAAGGCCAGCACAGGCAGATCGACCAAATCATCTTTCACTAAACCTGATGTAGCCTTTGTGTTCAAATCCAACAGCTTTTTGAACGAGTTAAAGTAGCCTATCTGCTTAACAGGAACAACTGGAACAACCTCAGGATTTGTACCGAGAAAAAAAGAAAAATCCTTGGAAGTTAGACACATATCATCCATACCGGCCTTAAAATGGAAGACATGGTCAACAGGGTCCCAAAACAATATACAAGTTTCAAGAAAATTCCAGTCAATTTTCACACCCCTAAGAGTTGATAAAGCAGACATACCATATCTTTCGAGGTTGATCCTCTTCACTTTGGTCAATTTCTGGTACCATTTATGTATCATATGGCTGAAAAGGGTTCCATGTTATGGGAAAAAGAAAAGAAAATGACTTTTTCTACAAAATAATTTTTCTCCCCAATGATTTTTTGAGTCGAAAATTAATTTTAGTACAAAATGAAAGTCTAAAATTGTTTTTACAAAAGCCCACAACTGAGGCCCAAATTTGGTCAAGGATAAATTAGGCATCTCCCTCCAATTACAAGCATCATCTAACACATATTAGGGGGCATCCTCTCAATAGAGTCTTCACCCTAATGTAAAAGTACTACAATTATCTATCGAAGCCTAGAATCTGGAATGGCATGGTCATAAGCCCAAAATCTAACAAGGCATCTATGGGTTCACTATCATCAGAATCATCTTCTACTCAAAGCTAATTTAGGTCAGGGAGTAGCTGTGAACCCTTATTTTTTCACCTCTATAATTTTCTATTGTTTCTTGACTATCAAACGTTTGGAATTTAACAAGGTTAAGGGGCAGCGCTCCAAGATGAAAAATTTAAATTATAAGGGTTTTCATGGAAATTTTACATATTTTTGAGGAAATATTCATATTTTTTTACCATTTCATTCGTCCCATCAATATGAGCCCAACGAATCTGATCGGGCTCAAATTGGACTTCAGACGAGCCTAGAAATCCCAAAAAATTGAATTGGACTAAATCGAATGGGACCCAAAGAAATGGGCCGACGATAGACCCAGGCCTAAAACAATAGATTCAAGCTTGAAATGGAAAGATGCATGTATGAAGTGTTCAATGCATGCATCAATCCCTTAACGCATGTGTCAAGGCCCACACGCATGCTTGGAGCATGTGACGCACGAGCCTAAAAGTTTTTAGGCTTTTTTTGATTCGTTTCTCTATAAATTCAAACCACCAGAACAGACTTGGGTTTGTACCTTTTTACTAAATTTTCAGTTTATAGAATACTCTCTCAAAAAGTCACCACATATCAGACTACACACTTTTACATCAATTCGAGCCTCAAGAATGCAATTTTCAAATGACTGACACTTCAAACGAACCAATTACAGATGATACAAATGATCAACTTGTCCAATCAGAATCTAATACACTCCATCACCATTCTGTCTAGACAATCAATTCACACTTTTCGAACACAGCAGAGACCCACTCAAGCTTCATCAAACAATCAAAACCTCTAGTTTCCAAACAACACAAAAAGGTAAATACTGTATAATATTGCTTTTATCTTCAATAAAATACTATTTTAAGCCCTTTAATTCAGGCCTAAGGTATATTTTCAAACAACTATTATTTTATGAATATCTTTTCATAATTAAAACAAACAAGCACTAAAATTTTTTTAGGTGAAACACACAATCAAAATGCAATTTTACATTAATCAAATTCAGAAATGGTTAATAGCCTATTGGGATAATTGTTTTTTTTTTCAAAAATCTAAAATCAATTAGCAACTATACTAATAACCACCTATTTTGTTACCAGAACAACCACCACCATTCACAAGAAGGGAGAATGGTGTAGATTTTGATTCTCATTCAAAGGGATATGCCAATAATTCTTTCACGGCATCAACTCCAAAATTGTTTTTTCCTTTATTTTCATTGTTTATTTCTTTATTTTATTTATTTGATTTTAGTTGTATTATTTACTGTTCATTTTTCATTGTGATGTTAGTTATTGCTCAATTCATCTATGTTTTACTTGTTCATGTGAAGTATGGTTTTGGAGAATGTGTGCTCCTCCAATATTATAAGACTGGAGGGGAGATCCCCTATTTTATCAGTTTTCATTGTATTAATTTTTACTGCTTTCTTTTAGGTGTTGTGCATTTCCTAAAATCTGAAGTGCGTTAGAGAAAGGACCTTTGACAAAATCGTTTGTCTTTATCACTTTATGGATGTCATGTATATAATCTGGCATGCTCATACATTCATCTGATATCAATGTCCATGCATACACAAAAATCAATCTTTTAACTGAACTTGCATGATTTCTACGGGAAAAAAATCTTGTTTTAATTAAAATGTTACAAAGCTAATTTTATTAAAATGTTTTCCAGATCATGAATCCTTGAACCCCCTTTTATTAAAATGGTAGAAACTGAATCTTTTCTAAAATGGAGTTAAATCAAAAGGTTTCTTAATCACCTTAGAATAAAACTAAATTTTCTAAAAGGTTAAGTGGCAACTCTAACACTTCACACACGACATGCACTCTAATGAACACATATGGAGGCACAAATGTGGGAACCTTATCCATAATTTGTGATGCTGGGGAGAGCAATCCGTGATGCCAGGAGTTCAATCCAAAAGGTTCGCAGGCGAGCTTGCTGGAGGAAATCCTGTCAACCGTTCAGGTGGGGCTTCACTGTTGGCAAGGTCGTTCTTAAAAAAATATTATTCACCAGTGATTTTATAACTCTAAGGTCACTTTCATATGGATATTTATAGTGCATGAATGAGGTAGAAAAACTGAGTTCGAAAGGTTGGGCATGCAAAACGCACGCGTTGAAGCCAAAATGCATGTGTTTCGGACTTTAAGCATACATCAAGGCTTTAAAGCATGGGTGAAGACCTTCACACATGCATGAATGCTCCCACGCATGCATCTGCCATGTGGAAGTCTGTGACTCGCCCCCCCAGAAATGATCCATTTCTATTCAATCCGATTCCTTTTTCACCCCAATTTTCAAAACACGAAATACTTTTCTTCAAAAATCATAAAATCACAAAAAATTTAAACAGAATTTCATAATTTTCCATAAAATTCAAAATTTAGTTTTAAAAACAATATATGATAAATTTAGTTCATTTTTATAACAGCCCACAAATTGGGGCCCGAATACAATTGAAAATAAAATCATAGCATTTCATGTATAGACTGCATCAGGGATCATTTTTAGACTCGACAGTTGCATCCTCCTCTTCCTCCTCAGGCTCTGACGGTGCTCCATGATGCCTGCCAAACTACTGCTCCTACTAGGCATCTCTCAAACTCATGGCTGATAGAGTGGTACTCAGGCTGAAAGTGCATCGCCGGAGGTTATCCATGCTTTGGCCATGAACAAAGCCAGGAACCTGCAATCATAGATAGAAACCAGAAGTTGTCTAAAGGATAGACCATATGTCAAAACTACAAGTTAGAAAGCATACCATCACTAGGAGATGATCAAAGTCCTCCCTCTGGACTCCTGGCAAATAACCACTTCCAAAATAATGCACCTAACTCAAGCCCGTCGCATCAATGTTAGACACGTGATTAGTGGTCTGCGGCATAGAGTGCCACGACTGGCAAGAGCTAGCAGGTATGTAAGATGAGGAAGCTCCCATGCAAGATGAACTGGAACTCTGATAAGGCATTGCCTGACTAGTGATCCCAGCTCAAGGCCTTCATTTAGCAGTAGCATGGCCTCCCTTTGGAACAGGCACATAAGCTATACAAAATAGGAGCATTCTAACCATTATTCTACCTGCTTAAAAATCAGAGTATGAAGTGGCAGTTCACTGAAAGTCCTTTCGAGCTCTCCTGACTCTCGACAGTGATACCCATAGTGTCCCAACTAGCCTCCTCGATAACAACTCTCTGAAAAGGCTACCATATAACATGAGATCAATAAAACAGAGAAGCTGAACTCTGTTAGATAACACAAGGCTAAGACACTTGAATATTACCTGAGTTGTTGTAGTCAAGGTGTGATGGTAATCATAAAACCAAAAGGCTCCCTGCTCGGAGCCATAACTCTCTACACCACGTCCTCCTAAGTGGAAAAGGAATTGTGTTCCATGAACTGGGGCTTGAATACAATTGGAAAAAATCACTACATTTCATGCATAGACCACATCAGGGATTGTCTTCGGACTTGACAGCTGCATTCCTCTTCCTCTTCAGGCTTTGGAGGTGCTTCACAATGCCTGATAAATAGCTACTCCCGCTGGACATCTCTCAAACTCATGGTAGATAGAGTGGTGATCAAGCTAAAAGCACACCTCCGATAGTTATCCATGCTTTGGCCATGAGCAAAGCCAACAACTTGTAATTACAGAAAGAAACCAGAAGTTGTCTAAAAGATAGAGCATATGTCAAAACTATAAGTTAGAAAGCATACCATCTGTAAGAGATGATCGAAGTCCACCCTCTAGACTCCTGGTAAATAAACATGCCTGAAATAATGCATATGAGTTAAGCCCATCGCATCAGTGTAAGACATGTGATCAATGGTCTGCAACATAGAGTGCCACGACTGGCAGGAGCTAGCAAGCATGTAAGATGAGGAAGCTCCTATGCTAGATGAGATGGAGCTCTGATAAGGTGTTTCCTAACTTGTGATCCCAGTTTAAAGCCTTCATTTAGCAGTAGCATGGCCTCCCTCTGGAATAGGCACATAAGATGTACGAAATGGGGGCATTCCAACCATCAGCCTACCTGCCTAGAAATCAGAGTATGAAGTGGCAGTCTAGTGAAAGTCTTTCTGAGGTCTCTTGAATCTCCAATAAGCTTGATAAGTAGCAGAAAAATCCTCCCTCATCTTCAAAGTAGGATCATCCGGTACTACCCTACCACCACTTGACTAAGCCATGACATACTCTCGCAGAAAGAACACCACCAGCTTAGTCGATCCTAGCAAAATACGACTATGGGTGGTAGTGATACCAATAACATCTCAACTAGACTCCTTGATAGCAACACTTTGCAAAGGCTATCATACAACATGAGATCATCAAAACAGAGAATCAAAAGTCTGTTAAATAACACAAGGCCAAGACACTTGATTATTGCATAAGTCATAATCGTCAAGATGTGCTGGTAATTAGAAAACTAGAAGGACCCCTACTTACAAAGCCATGACTCTCTGTACCACATCCTCCCAAGTGGAAATGGAAGTGAGTCCCATAACACCACCTTAGGGGCAAGCTCACCAAAGTAGAAAAAAGCTCATAACTGCAAAATAGACACACAGTTTAGAACAAATTAACAAAATTAGAAACAAAGAATCACATGAGGAAATACAGACCTCCCAAATGATGGTAGTCAAAGGAATGCCATTCAAGGAAAGCGTGTCTAGATTGCCCATGCTTCTGTACACCGCAGCCAGAGTGGTACCAGCCCAGTCATACTCGCTGTGGTCATCTAAGTCCACCAGTGAGGTTAGAATCCTCAAGTCAACATAACCTGACTCATCATATAGAAAGGTGGTCGATAGAATAATCAGAAGGCTGACCCGAGCACACTGATCCATGGTATAGTTATCAAACTGCTGGCCCATCTAGTCAAGAAGATCTAGGAGAACAGTCCTCTGAATTTTGCCCCTGGCCAGTAATAGGAAATCTCTCTCCCAACAAGCCCCCTAGCTCATGACATCGCCTGGCTCTAGAATCAAAAACCATGATTAGACACCTAAACAACATCCAGTTAATCAATACCACTCAAAGGGGGTCTTATCCATCTCCTCCATAGGAAAATGCAAAGTGTTGGTGGTCAGACACCTCCTCTCAGCAAGGGCAAAAATCAATGATCTATTAGAACTATGCCCTATGTCTAACTACAACAACCATTCAGGTTATCATGAAACACACTCTATGCCACCTCCGCATGGGTATTTAGAAAATCAATAACCGTACTCAGGCAAAACCAACCACCCATCTGGCTAAACTCATAATCCTACAGGTACAAATTCTATACTTAGTAATTTTCAATTCCAATTATTTCTAACTCTTTTTTCTTTTGCAAAAATAAAATACTAGAGAAAATAGTGGATAAAAATGATATAGAAAATTAAAAGAGCGACAGGATACATACTATGGAAAAATCGAGAAAAATAATGTGTCTAACTCCTCGCCAGCAAATCTGAGTTGAGAGGGGTAGGCGGCTGAACTCTATCCATCATCAAGTGATCAGTGGGATCCTAATCTGGTAAGGGTACTACCTTAGAATTAGACAACCAGACAAATATATTGCCGAGTAACTCATCTGTAAAAAAAATGTACTGTAGATTATTGTCCAAGTCATCAGGTGATGGAGTGCCGAAAGCTGGAATTGCCTGTCCTCTTAAGGACTTACTCAAAAATTATGACAAGTCTTCCTCCTCCTCGCCAATAATCGGAACTAGTAACATCCAAAATGTCTTCTCCAAAATAGAAAGGTAATAAAAAAGAATTTTTAGAGGAAAACTCAAGAAGTTGTAAGTATGGAAATGAAACTCAAACCCTACTTATAGGCAAATCCTTCAACTACTGCATTAAATGCGTTCACAGTTAGTAGTCATATCCTCAAAAGCACGACTGCTAAGGGGGGAAGTTATGAACCCTCATCTTGACACCATTGCATCCGGCCCGTTGGGATCAAATTGTATTTCAAACAAGCCCAGAAAGCCTGAAAAATTGAATTAGACTAAATCGAATCAGACCCAGAAAATCAGTCCTAGGAAAAACCCTGGCCCAAAATGACAGAAACAAGCGTGAAATGAAAAGACGCTTGTATGAATGACTTCATGCATCTGTCAAGCAATTAATGCATTTGTGAAGGCCCATGCACCTGCATGAAGTGTGTGACGCACGCTCCGCTCAATTTTTAGGGTTTCTTGATTCGTTTCTCTATAAGTTCAACCCTCCAGAATAGACTCGAGTTCAAACCTTTTTACCAAATTTTTAGATTATAGAATACTCTTACAAACACTCACCACACATCAGACTACACACTTTTACATCAATTCGAGCCTACAAAACACAATTTTCAAAAGACAGACACTTCAGATGAACCGATTACAAATGATAAAAATGATCAATTCGTCTGATTAGAATCTAATCCATTCCATCTTCGGTCAATCCAGACAATTAATCCACACTATCTGAACACAATGGAGACTCACTTAGGGTTCATCAAACCGTCAAAACCTCCAGTTTCCAAACCACATAAAAAGGTAAATTCAATGTTGTATTACTTTATTTTTATTCAGTTATTGTTTTAAGTCCTTTAATTCAAACCTAAGGCATATTTTCAAACAATTGTTATTTTATGAATATCTTTTCATAATTAAAATAAACAAGCCCTAAAATCTGTTTAGGCAAAACATACAACCAAAATGCAATTTTACATTAATGAAATTCACAATTGGTTACTAGCTTGTTGGTTTTTTTTTACAATCTAAAATCAATTAGCAAACGAACCAACAACCACCCCTCTTATTACCAGAACAACCCCCACCCTTCGTGAGAAGGGAAAACGATGTGGGGTTTGATTCCCATTCAAAGGGATACGCCGCCAAGCCTTTCACAACATAAACTCCAAAATCATTTTCCCTTTATTTTCATTATTCATTTCTTTATTTTGTTTATTTGCTTTTAGTTGTATTATTTACTGTTCATTATTCATTGTGATGTTGGTTATTGCTCAATTCATCTATGTTTTATTTGTTCATGTGATGTATGATTTTGGGGAATGTGGGCTCTTCTCAGATCATAAGACTGGAGGGAAGATCCCTTGTTTTATCAATTTTCATTATATTAATTTTTACTACTTTCTTTGGAGTGTTGTGCCTTCCCTAGAACCTGAAGGGGGCTAGATGAAGGACCTCTATAAAAATCATTTGTCTTTATTGCTTTATAGATGTCATCCGCATAATTTGGCATGCTTATGCATTCATCTAACATCAATGTCCATGCATACATGAAAATCAATCTTTTAATTGAACTTGCATGATTTCTTCGGGCCAAAATCTTATTTTAATTAAAATGGTACAAAACTATTTATATTAAAATGTTTTCCAAATTACGAACTCCCGAACCCCCTTTAGTTCAAAAAATGACTAGCTTTTCCATTTGGGTGGAAACTGAATATTTTCTAAAATTGAGTTATATCAAAAGGTTTCATAATCACCTTAGAATAAAAATGATTTTTCTAAAAGGTTAAGTGGCGACTCTAACACTTCACACACAATGTGCACTCTAATGTCCACATGTGGAGGCACAAATGTGGGAACCCGATCCACAACCCGCGATGCCCGGGAGTGCAATTCGAAAGGTTTCCTCCTTGCCATAAGGCCCGCAGGCTTGCTTGCTCAGGGAAATCTCGTGGCCATTCGGGTGGGGCCTTATAGCTTAAAACATCATCAACAATGCCTTTCATTACATTTTCCTCTCAATATTCTTTGGCAATCTACATTATGTAGCTTTATGACCCTTCTTGTCATAGTTGTAGCGTTTCTTTTAGAAACTTGCTTGCTTTTTGGAGACCCCTCCCTTAGGACCCATCTTGGACTTTTTGTTAGGCTTCTTACTTTTTTTTTTTTTGGTTTTCACCATGTTCCACAACATTAGCCTTTGCCATAATGACATTACCTTGCCTTTCAGCCATTCTGTTATCCTCCTCTATTTAGAGTTTACCAATAAGCCCCTTAATGCTCGTCTTCCTGCTCTTGTGCTTCAAGTAGCTTTTGAAGTCTTTCTAAGCAAGGGGTAACTTCTCAATGATTACTACCACTTGAAAAGTTTCGCTCAACATCATTCCTTCAATAAGGATTTCAGACCTAATTATTTGTAACTGTTGTACCTGACTAATTACAATCATAGAATATACCATTTTATAGTCTAGGAATTGGCCTATAACAAATTTCTTAGTATCAGCATCCTTAATTCTATACTTATAGTCTAAAGATTCCCATAATTCTTTTCCTTATGTGTACATTATACAAAGTATCACATAGTCCATTCATTACATAATTTCTACACAAGAAATCCAAATGGTGCCAAGCATCAATTGCTGTAGCAACTCGAACATCAACTTCCCCACTTTAGGCTTGGAAGCATCCTCAGTTAAGAATCCTGCAAGGTTCAAGTTGGTAAGGTAGAAGAATATCTTCTCTTTTCATCTCTTGAAATTATGTCCTTTGAATTTATCATGCCTTTCCACATGATTAACCGAAATTGACACAAGTGTTGCTTCTTTCGCAACAGAGGTGACAACAATTGCCACAAAGGCATTCACCACAGAAGTGACAGGTGGATTTTGTCCTTCCACAGTATATAATTCAAGATCATTTGCCATCTCAACAAGGAAAGTTATTTTAAGATTGTAGAAAAATAATTTTCTGTAATTAGAAAATAATTATAGAAATTACAACAAATAAATACAGTGCAAGGAAATAAAATAGGAAAGATGTACAAGTGTAATTTTAACTGAAATTAGCCTTATAACTTAAGAATAATTTAGAACAGAATTATTACAGAATATAAGAATATGGAATTTTTGGACTTGACATGGTCGGAATATTCACCCTCACCCCCTCTACGCGTGTGGAGAGAACTTTTTCTCAAAAACTTATTATCCACTTTAAATGGAGGCTTATATATTTATCCAAAAATTTTTGCTCCATTTTTCAATGTATGATAAATTCTAATTTCTTCCATTTTGATTATGTTTAAGGTGCAATTTTTATGAGACAATTTCTTATTCACTATTCCACCTTTCTATACGTATAATATATAATTTTGAAACTCTCACGGTATAAAATACAAAACATCCAAAATCTTTTATTTTTATAAAATGAGTTTCACTCAAAATACTCAAAATATAAATTCAAAATTAGTAACTCATTGCACTATTTTCCAACATTTGATTAGCCTCATCCTCTTGAGAGGGGATGTTACAAATTAGAGTTCTAGCAAGCAGAGTTATTTATTTCTTTCATTTTTTTTGTTAGAACAGTGACTTGTGTCTAAGCTTAGTTTTCAAAAGTCAACTGAAAAATTCAGAAATTGAATCAGAAATCGGTTTGGTCAATATATAAAATCAGAAAGCTGCAGAATTCTCTAAAAACCTATTAGGCCGGCTGGGTAATAAGCAAACCTTTTGAACTGGTCCCAGTTTAATATCAAACTGACTTTACATTTTTTCTTTAAAATACATTATGGGCAATTTTATGTTGCAATTAGTGCATCATTGCCTCTAACGAATACATTCCCTCTTACACTGCACATCTTGCCAGTTTGCGTACTTTACTGATACAATAACATTGCCATTCAATTCTTTTCTTTTTCTCTTTTCTCCAAAGTTCCATCAAATAATAAATCTTGACAACAAAAAAAAAACCACTCAAATAATAATTTAATAACTCACAAACAACTTAAATATAAATATAAGAAATTATTTTATTAACTATTTTTTATATTTATATTTTTAAATGTTAATTATTAATATATTTTAAATTTTAATTTTTTTTTTTATTTTTATAACTCTAAATTATATATATAATATATCAAATTACTAACTTTTTATATATCAAAATTTTATTAAATTACTAATTTATTTATATAAATTTATTATGTTTTATAATATTATTGTAAATGTCAATTTAACTTTAATTCGATTTTGATTGAAATTCTCATCCGTAATATTTTAACTCCGGTTTAAAGTCCAACTTAAATTTGAAAAACTTGATAAATTTTGTTCACATTGAGCTCAATTAATATACTATATTCATTTCCAATTGATTCATTTACTTATTCTATCTTGACTTTTCTCTGTTTTTACTTTTTCTACAAGATCAAGGAAGGTAAAAAAAAAAAAGCTTAAACAAAACCAATCAAGCATTTTAATATATTAAAGTTATGAGTATGGAGTATATTTTATGTGGTTGGAA
>CAOJBK012930658.1:0-18072 GCA_948294925.1 Codiaeum variegatum
TAAGATCGAGAATCTATAATGAAGGGATTCGAGTGCATGGTAATTATGATCAAAAGATCCATGCAAATGTCAAGGATATGATCACCGACATTCATTTCTAATTGGGTAGTTGCGATATGTTATGCTAGATGTCACTCACGACTTATGGGACTAAGTGTGGAATTAGGTTAACACACTTGGTGGGAAGAAAAGAGATTTTTTTATCCCATTGCTAATTAGAACATGAACCTAGTAAGTGACATACCAAATGGATATTCCCATTAGCTTGTATGTATTATATTAATGATTAATTAAAGAGTTTAATTAATTATTAATGATGATAGAATTGAATACGTAATTACATTTACAGGATGCTAACATGTCTGGATGTTTAATTCACAAAAAGGAAAATTCCAATTATGTCTTAGTTTGTACGAGATACAAATGGGTATAACTAATTGAAATGGTTTTGGACAAACAAATAAAATAATTAAGCTTGACATGAGATATTAGCTTAATCCACATGAGATGTGATTAATTAAGGTTTAAAGATGATTCCTACTAATTATATACTTAATCTGGTTGACTAATTAATTAGTCAAATAGTCAAATATCAACTAGAACAAGTAATCATAATTTTACAACTTGGTTCCTTAATTTAAGGAAAAGTTGTTGGAAGAAGTATGGGTATAAATAGTTATATGTATCATCCTTTTGCCTAACACTCACTCTCACACTTAATCAAATTGAAGAGATGGTGCTATTATTTAGCATCTTCTCCAAAGAGTTAGAGAGAGAAGCTTTATAAGAGTTAGAGAGAGAAAGTTTCAAATTCACACCAAATTATGAGAGAAAGTTTTATTTGAAGAAGAGTTCTTCAAACACAATCTCTTCTTCAATTTACCTTTGAGAAAGAAGTGTGGAGCAACTTTCAAGTCTAAAGCCATTCCTCAAGTCTCAAGTTCGCAAGTAAAGGAGCAAGGATCAAATATTTAGGTAACCAAAAAGAGAAGATTCAAACTTCTTGAAGAGAACTAGGGAACAAGCTTTTGGGAAAAGATAGGTATGTTTTGAGCTAAAAGCTTCACACTTGAGGACCTTAATGAAGGAGGGCGAGAGGTATTTTTACTTCAAACCTTTCTTTGATCAACTTATGTTTCGCACACAATTAGTGAGATTATCCATGGTTAAAGTAATAAGACCTTTCATAGGTTTAGACATTAGTTAAAGAGTTTGATAAATAACTAAACCCTCTATGTTAAAAGAGTTTTGACATAGAATTGATTTTCAAAATGTTTGGAAGTTTCAAAAGATTTTGTTAAAAGAGTTTTGACAAAATGATTTTACTCAGGTTAGGGCAAAGTTTCAAAGAGTTTGAAATATTTTCTAACCTAATTTTGTTAAAAGAGTTTTAGCAAAATATAGTTTTTGAAAAAGTTTTGAAAATAGGAATCTGAATCTCCTTTATTCCTAGGGGATTCATTTTTTCCTTTCCTTGTAATTTTCTTCCGCTACGCAGCTCGTTAAATTCATCCTTCAGCTAGGGCAGTCCTTAAAGGCTAGATTCATGACCTCAATATGTTAGCCCCAAATGACAACTATGGCAGTACTTAGAATGGTGGATCAAGACATGATAGCCAAAGGAAAAGGCAAAATGATATGCTCTCTTGATTGAGATTGAAGAATGAATCTCATTCTAGTCTAGGAAAATAAAGATGAATAAGTCTTATTTTGACTATGTTTCACATATCTTATTTTGAATGTTCCAAAAGATGAATAAAACTTCAATAAAACACACTTTATTTTTTTTTATTAAACTCTTATTTTTTCCTAAGTCATCCTTTCGGGTTTTCAACTAGCAAGCTATCTTTTCTGTTGCCTAGACCGCCTTTTCGATTTTCAGTCTAATAGGTTGTACCCTAAATTTTGCTTGAGCTGCCCACTTGGGTTTTTAGTTTAGTGGTTTCATTCTTTTTCTGATTTATTTCTTTTTTTTTTTTTATCTTAGTAGAGCAAATCTATCTAACAAGAATGTAGTTTGGTAGGCATCCAATTGCCTTTGATGCTACTGTTCAAAGTAAAGAGTTTTTGGGTGGTTTGCTTGGAGCTGTTCCTCCCAAGGCTATCATGATTCCTCGGACTTCGCTGTTGGGATTGTTGGGCCGTATGAATTTGCACATTCATTTTTTTACTAACGTGTCAGTGTGTTAGGGTATGCCTACTGATCATATTGTCATACATTTTTCTGTATAATTAATGTACCTATTAAGAGAAGGATATAGCAGGGATTGATCTCTTTGGTCTATCTCAGATTCAATATTAATATCAAAATTAGACTCAGAGCTTCTTGACTTTTAGTCGCGCCTGCTACCTCCATTTAATAACCATAATAATAGTCTTTAAATGTACTTGAATTTTTTTCTTACTAATGTGTCACCCTCACCACTTATGGCAATGCCCGAGATTGAATGGAAAAAATTGATATATTTAAGTTTCTATGCTCAAAATAAAATATTATTACATTCAAATTGATTTTCCGAAGTCAAAATACGAGAAAATCCTACTTAGTTCTACACAACCCTTGATTCAAAGTGTTAGTTTGATGAGTCCTTACCTTCTTCTTGGAATGATCATCATCCAGTGGCTGTTTCCCTAGGTTAGGAATGGGCTTACTCATAGAGACATCACTCGTCTAAAAAGACTTACAATTTAATGTCTATTCTAACGAGATATTAAAATCTCACAAGGAAAGTTATTCATCTTGAATTACTATATCCACTCTCAACATCAATGATATTTTTTTTTTTTACGATTTCTATATTTTTTATCTCATGAGTTGTAAGTTTGATTTTTTTTTTGTCATAATATCTAATTATTTCATTTCTTACATTCTGATAAATATACTAACATAAGCATCCATAAGGAAAAGAAATGTATCAACGTTGGACTTCTAATGGAATAGGTAGTAAGGGTTGAACCTTTTGTAAGGTAAGGCCAAATATATCAACCATGTCCATATTTTCAAGACCAACTCCATCTTCAACTTTCCAATGTTAAAGAGTCGTATGAGATGAAACTTGGAATTTGATTAAATACTTTGAACCGTGCCCATAGGGCTGCTTATGTATCTCCTTACAATAGATTTTTTACAATGAAGAACGTAATAATTTTGGAGAATCATGTCCACGTAGTTCTTATTACAAAAATGTGATGCCAGGTGTATGCTCATGCAATAAGAACACTAGATGTAATATTTCTTGAGTTGATCAAGGTTGGTGGAATGATTGAATTCATTTTTGTCGACGTCCATCTGGATGACACCTCTACTTGACATGATTTTCTTGATGATGTAAGATCTACTCCAAGGAGGTCTGAATTTCCCTCGAGAGTCTTTTATGAGTTGTCTGATTTCTTTTAAGACCAAGTCACCTTCACAAAGCTTTGATCCTTGAATTTTTTATTGAAATGTGTTGTAAGTCTCAGTTGGTAATTTTGAGTCTAATGAAGGGCTTCTAACCTTTTCTCATCGATCAGGTTGAGTTAGTTATAATAGGCTTATTGCCAGTCAAGTTCAGAGATCTAAGCTGCTTGGAGAACTTTTGCTGACTGGATTTCTAGTTCTATAGGTAGTACTACTTCCATTCCATAGACTAATGAATAAGGAATGGCTTTGGTATATGACTTAAGTGAAGTTCTATTCCCAAGATGGGAACTCGACAAGTGTAAATGCCAACTTTTTTTTATTACCAATCATCTTCTGAATGATGTTTTTTAATGCCTTGTTTCCAGCCTTAACTACTCCATTGGTTTAAGGTCTAGAACGAGAATATTTGAGGTGTTGTATCTTTTCCATTTTTAGAAGAATAGCTACCTCTTTTTCAAAGTATGAGCCATTATCTGAGATAACTTGAACTGGAACACCATACCTTGTGATGATTTTTGTCTTGATAAACTGAGATACTCTTTTCGAGTCAAGGACCTGGTCAGGTGGAGCTTCCACCCACTTGGTGAAATAATCAATGGTCACTATAATGTATTCATGGCTAGCAGAGGAATTTGGTGTAATTTTTCCATTGGCATTTATACCCCAAACGGTGAAAGGACAAGGAGTTGTGATCATATTGAGTGGTTAAGGAGGAAGCTTTTGGAGTTTAGCATAAATTTGACAATTATGGCATTTTTTTAGCAAACCATGCACAATGTTTGTTCATTATGAGCCAGTAATACCCTTGGTTCATGATTTTTCGAGAGAGGGCCCACCATTCATGTGGGTTCCTTCTTCCTTGCCATGAATTTATTCCATGATTCTGTTAGTTTCTTCCTTAGAAACACACCTTAGATGAATGCCATTCCAAGTTTTCTTGTAAAGAACATCTCCCCTTGGGATGTAACTACTAGCCAATTATTGTAGGGTTCTACTTTTTTATTTAGAGGCCCCTTCAAGATAGAGTCCTTTTGCAAGGTAATTGTACATGTCCCAATACCAAGGCTTTTGTTCAACTTCTTGAATATTCATGCAATGAGATTGATAGCTTGGTTCATATTTGATGCTTATCAAAATAGTATAAATAAGAAACCCATTGCATATTTCTATCATTGATGCACAAGTTGCCAGTGCATTGGAAAATTTATTTTGTGTTCTTGGAAAGTAGTGAAAAAATAAGGCATCAAAGCTGACTGCCAATTCTTCGATCGTTTATGGTAATGAACCAACCGCTCCTCTCTGATTTTCCATCCCCCTAATGCTTGAGAAACTATGAGGTTGGAATCTCCATAAACCTCCAAGTTCCTGATAACAATTTAAATGGCTGATTCCAATCTAAAACCACAGGTTTCATATTTATCTTCTTTATTTGTTACCTCAAAATCCAACTTGTTTGCCAAAGGTAAACTTTCACCAGTAGGTGTAAGGAAAACCATTCCACCGCTATATCCTTTGTTATTGGTCGCTCCATCAAAGAATAGTTTCCATGTTTCCTTTTGAATGAGTAGAATGTCCTCATTGGGGACTTCAAGTTCTTCCCAATGATCGTCTATTGGGGCAGTGACCAGTTGGATAGCGATGACACTACCCTTGATAGCTTTCCTTTGAACATATTTGAGATCATAGGCTATCAAGACTACTATCCATATAGCCATCTTATTATCAAGGATAGGTTTTTCCACAAGGTATTTTAGTGAATTTTTGTCAAC
Organism: Codiaeum variegatum; assembly: GCA_948294925.1. Lineage (NCBI taxonomy): Eukaryota > Viridiplantae > Streptophyta > Magnoliopsida > Malpighiales > Euphorbiaceae > Codiaeum > Codiaeum variegatum. The sequence goes on from CAOJBK012930658.1 coordinate 5,173, forward strand.
GAGGACTTGTGTGATGTATGCTCCCAGATAATGTCTTAACTTGTGACATACCCATGCCAGAGGCAAGCAAAGCCTTTCAATGTGTTTATATTTGACCTTATACGGTAGCATTCTATGACTCAAATAGTAGATGGCGTGTTCTTTATAGGAGTCTAGAGCATTTTTTTTCCAGTATAGAACCCAAGGCTTCGTCAGTGACTATGAGGTAGAGTTGTAATGGTTTGCAAGGCCCAAGAGGCTGTAGACTAGTGGATTTTGGAGGTATTGATTAATTTATTTAAAGGCTTTTTAACATTCTTCATTCCATTTCTTTGAGGAAGTCTTTTCAGTAAGTCAAGTATAAGGCCACAAGTGTGTGCTAACTGATGGATGAATCAGCTGATGTATTGGAGGCGACCTAAGAATCCTCTTATCTCCTTTTTTTATTTTAGAAGGTGGCATGTCAAAGATTGCCTTGGATTTGGAAGAATCAATTTGGATTCCCTTTTTACTAACATGTGACCAAGGGACACTCTAGATGAGGCCCCAAATATGCATTTGGTAGGATTGAGCTTTAGATTGTACTGGTGAAGTCTAAGGAAGAACTTCTCTAGTGCCTATAAGTGTTATTCAGTAGTGATTCCTTTGATGACCATGTCATCAACATATACTTGCAATTCTTGGTGTGTCATGTCATGGAAGATAGGGGTTTCCATCCTCTAGTAGGTGGCTCCAACATTCTTTCGTTCAAAAGGTATGACTTTATAGCAGTAGGTACCTCATTCTGTGATGAAGGTTATTTTTTCCTTGTCTGGAGGATGTACCAGAATTTGGTTGTATTCGGCGGCTAGATCGATTAAGGAAACCAACAAATCAATATGAGGCTGAGGAAAGTTATCCTTGGGATAGGCCTTGTTCAGGTCTCGATAATCCATACACATTTTGACCTTTCCATCTTTCTTCAGTGCTAGGATGATATTAGCTAACTAAGAAGGTAATTGATTGGCATGATGAACTAATGAGACAATTTTTTAGACACTTCTTCCTTGATCGGGAGGGACCATGCCGCTTTCAAATGCCTCAATTTCTACTTGACAAGCTTACTATCTGGATAAGTTGGAATCTTATGGATGACGAAGTTTGGATGGTTATGTCACTAGGGTTCCAAGTGAATCAATCTTCAAATATTTTGATGGTGGATTCAATATCCTGTATGTTTGAGCTTGTAGATTTAATAATTGTATTTTTTTTTAGAATGTCATGCGCTCCAATATTAATGGCCTCTTTAACTGTATAATTTATTTCATTTATTTTATTATTCTCTTTTTTCAATTGATTAAGGTCAGATTCATCAATTGGAACATCAAACAAAAATAAGGAGATAGGATCATAACAAGAAAATTTGCTTATCTTATTTATTGAAATGGGAGAAAGGCCCACAGTTACATCATACTCAAAGTTGAAAAGGGTGGACTAGTTATATTATCATACTCAAACTTCGTACTCAAGTGACTCAAACTTAGATTATGGTTCAAACTCAGACTCAGGCTCAGTCACACTTGGTTGATGAAGGCTTGCTTCAAAGGACCAATTTTTTAGCTTCTTATTGACCAGCTTGATCAAGGTGGATAGGTTAGTGTTTTCCTCCTTGTCAAAAAGAATAATTGTTTCACAAAAGAGGCTAGCTTACATATTCTTCTCATAAGTCTCAGTCAGAAAGTAGATCGATTGACAGTCTTTAGGTAATAGTTTCACATTAGAGAAGACTTCAAAACTAGGAATCTTAACACTAGTCATAGGGCAGACACAAGGTTTAGGAAAAGCACAGTAAGGAATTGTCTCTCCCTTTTCACAAAATATTTATTCAGAGTCTTGAAATAGGGAATCATGGGATAGTTATATTCTTCCCCATTTTTAAGTATGGTGGACTTTTCCTTTGCTTTAGCCTTTTCCTCACCAATCTCATCTTCAGTCGGCTGATAATCTAGACCCAAAGGCAGGCGAAGAATGTGAATTCACTAGAAGACTTCACCCCTTATTGATTTTTTTCCAAGGCCCATACCAGGAAAATAGGTCATGTACTTCATGATGTTGCCAACCATAGGATTGCAGTAAGCGTTGAAATCCAAAGAGATTGCTTCTTTCAGGTTTTCAGCCGTTCCAATGAACTAAACAAATGAAAAGCCAAATAAAGGATATACTGGCAACTCAAGCTGAATCTCTAAAATAGGAACTGTGTCTGGGACTTTAGATTTTCCAGACATGTCTACTTTGATTGTGACCACCTCATTTTAAGTGGAAACTTGACCCCATAGTGCAAAGTAGAGGGTATTGCCTTAGCTTGGTGAATCCAAGGCCTTCCCAGCAGCAGGTTGAAGTAAGAGGGCACATCAATAATTTGAAAGGGCACTTGGAAGTTGGTTGGACCCATGGTGATTGTCAATGTTTCCACCCCTAAATATTCTCTCTTGGAGATGTCATAAGCCCACAATGTTTGATCAGAGAGGGTGAAATCAATAGCTTCCAAATCTATGAAACTTGCCACCTTAAGTGGGCAGACATTAAGGGCAGACCCATTATTAATAAGAACCATAGGAGCTCTCTTCTCCTTTGTGATGACTGTAATGTAAAGAGCATCACTTTGGTGTCCCCTAGATGGGATTTCATAATCAGTAAAATAAATAGATGCCCTCTTGGAAGAACTTATGATGGAGGCAACTAGAGTGTCTAGACAAAAGTCAATTGGTGGTTGGCATTGCTTCAATGCCTTAAAAGAGCTTGACGATAAGGATATGAGGACATAATTAGGCTCTAGAATGAAATGTTTACCTGAGTTTTCTTTAACTATTTTAGAAATGGGTCCTCTTCATGTTCATATGTTCCCTTGGATTAAGACACAGATTGGCTAACTGGTTATTGGGGAATAGGTTCTTGTACAACCCTTCCACTTCTGGTGATTGCATCAATTTCAGCTTCTATATTCCTCAGGTATATGACAAAAGAGTAGTTATTTTGGATAGACTTTCCTAAGGAAGGCAGTTTATCCAAAGAAGAGAAATTAGAGGAGGTAAACTTTCCTAAGGAAGGTAGGTCATCTCCATAGTAGTGGTAATTGCTCAGAGGCATAACAACACATATCAGATAAGTAGAATCCCCTTCATCAAATTCTATTAGAATGGCACTGAAATTATTATCAGGAAGAGGATTTGAACCAATGTTTGGCAAATGAGTAGGTGGGAGAAGCTCCTTGGCATAAATCAAATCTTGAATTTTGTTCCTAAAAGCCTTGCAATTGTCTGTCTTATGGCGGGACCCTTAGTGGCAGTCACATCTTTTATCCATATTCAAGTGCTTGGGTAATGGATTAGGGATAGGCCTTGGTTCCAAATGCTTGATAGCTCCCCCATCTAAGCATTCTTTGTAAATAGAAATCCACCTAGATTAGTGAACTCCCTACTCTTTATCTGAATTGGCTTGCAGGCCGAGATTGCATTGACCTCAACTTCTTTTGGTGACATTCCCATGATGAAGAGCCCTTCTGAATCAGGAATATGAGGTTTGAGATTCATCTTTAATAAGGCCAGCATTGATTCTATCTTTAAGGCATGAGCTAATTGTGACTAAAGCCTTGAAGCTTGGTATGTACTGAGTAATCAATCTATCTCATTACACAAGAAGCATATTCTTAACAACAATGTCAATTTTTTCAGGCTTTGCTGGTCTATTAACCATTTGGATGGCTTTCTTCCTCCACCTAAAAATAAAAGCAGCAAAAGTTTCTTTGGAGTATTTTTTTGTGGTCTCCAAGTCCTTTCTAGTAACATCAATCTCATCATTATAGGTGTACTATTTTACAAAAGCATTATAAATAGTTTCCCAGTTCAGCTTTTGGGACTTCCAGTTCAACAAACCACAAAAGAGTCGCACTAGAAAGTGACTATTGAAACAGTTCAGTAAAGAGCTAGCCTTCAACACCCAATGGATGGAGTGCACCATCATAAATCTTTAGGTGTATTTTAGGGAAAATGGTGCAATCAAATTTCTCAAAGACTAGCATCTAAAACTTAGGAGGTAGCCTTGCATTAGGGAACAAGCTAAGAGTTTTGACGTCATCTACATCATCCATCCTTTTCATTACATTGAGGGTCTTCTACATGTCCTCATATTTTTCGACCATGACTTTCAGTAGAGGATGGTCTTTAACCCCCTTTTGGAAAGGATCTAATAGAAAAGCAGTTGGTACAGTAGTTAGTGGAGGAAGGATGACAACATCTTCAGTGAGGGGTTCCTAGTCATTGTTGGGGGTCTAGACTCCGACTTAAGCCATTATGGTTTAAAACTTACTTAGGATTATCTATTTTTGAGCTTGCATCATGGCTATGATAGTCTCTTACTGCTTTTTGTATGCATCGACTAGCATAGCAGTAATGTCGGTCGGTGGAGCATTAGCATCAGCAGCGGTGGGAATTGGTCCCTTCTCATTGTTGGACATGGTTACCTATTGTACAAAAAGAAAAGGTATCAGTATTTTGAAAAGTGGAACCAATAGCAGGTAGGTCGTATGTAAAGGGTAGTTTAGGAGAACCAATTTTTGGAACAGTTCACTCGATTTAAGTTTTTTCTATGTCGTGATGCATGCATGCATGTATGAATGAATGAAAATGGTTTCATGATGATAGTGATATAATCATAGCTTTAGGATACATGGGACCAAAGGTCAACTCTAATCATTACATGAAGCTTGGTGATTTGAAAGGTTACCCAGCTACTAGAGGTGCAATATACCTAACCATATGTGAAGCAAAGAGATTCACTGGGTCCAATAATTATGTGCAATCCTCATTATCCTAACTAAAAGGATCAGCGGGTATGCCTTGGGGTGGGTGATTTCACTATTGGCAAAGAATACCCAAGGATTGAAGCTTACTTGATGTTACTTTCTACCCATATTTGCCTTTATAAAAGTGTATTTGAAGTGATGCATGAAACCAAAACCATATGATTTTAAGCCAAAAATGTTTGTATCAAAAATAGTCTACTTAGTTTTTATTAGTTTCAAAATGTTTCCAATAGAGTCACCAGTTATTATGTCCAGGCTGATCGCAGCCGCCAAACGAGCCTTGGATGTTTTCAACCTGAGGAAACTGTCGTGTGGGGATTGCACATGGCATCGGGTTGGTCAAGTCTCACATGTGGAGAACCCTTTATAAGCCTGTTAGGTGCATTGTATGTGTGTGAGTCGCCATTTAATACTTTAAAAAATTATTTTGTTTTCAAGGTAATTAAGAAACTATTTAACTACATAAAAAATTGTTATTTTGTCCAATTTTGGAAAAGGTGAGCCTCAAACCAAAAGGATGGATTCAGGGACTTTGATTGATACAAAATATTTATTTTAAGAAAACAAGTTCATTTTCTTAATAGTTTTGACTTAAAAATCATATGGTTTTAGTTTAAAACATTTTTATGTATGCATTATTAGCATGATGCATGAACAAAATAAAGCATTTAAAATGATGCATGAACAGGATATATTGCATGAATGATAGGTATATGAAAGGCGAAATAAAGGAGCGATAAAATAAAGCAATAAGATAGATAGAGGTCCTTCCTGTAGCCCAAAAAGGGTACTAGGGAAGGCACACGTCCCCAATAGCAGAACAAAATAAAGCGATAATGAAATAAAATTACATATAAAATAATAAAGAAAATAAAAGGGATCCCTCCTTTAGCTATAAGCCATAGGAAGGACGTACATTCCCCAATAACAGGTACAAAGAAATGACAATAATAATAAAAATAGAAAAACAAAATAATAGATAATGGATTAAAAAGAAAAGGAAATAAGAAAAAAGAAATTTGGAGTTGAAGCCTTGAAATGGCTTGCCAGTGTATCCCGTTGAATGGGAATCAAACCCACGTCGTTCTCCCTTTTTGCGAAGGGTTAAGGTTGTTTAAAAAAGTGAGTTGGTTTTGTTCAGAAGCTAACCATATATTATTTATAAAAGGTTAACCAAATCGAATGTTAATCATTTCAATTTTAGATTAAAAAAATTGAAAGTGTAGAATGCTTAGATCAGTTTTTAGGGCTTAATTGAATTGAACTAAAAGAATATCATTACCATCTGTTGGAAATACTACCTTTTATTTTCTTAGTCATGGGACAAGAGCTTCAGAGGGCTTGATTAGGCTGAAATGGGTCTTCGTTGTGTTCAAAGAGGAATGTTTGAAAATAAGTCTAGTAGTGATTCAGATTTTAGTTCGATGGAGGTTCGATGTAGAAACTAATTTTACGAGAATTTTTGCAGAGGCTTAGAGTTGGAATGTTGTCTGGTAGGTATTTTAGCAGAGGTTTGAGGTCAAAAAACTTGTCTGAAATGGTGATATAGGGGTTTACATTTATAGAAAAATTGAGGTGGAATCGTCATAAAACTGGGTCTGTATGCTAGGCATTTACGATGCGCCAAGTGCTTGGCTCGTGCGCTAAAGCCTGGTTTGCAGTCCTGATTCACTCCAATTTGATTAAAATTTTTAGACTTTCTAGGTTCGTTTTAGGTCCGATTTGAGCACGGTTTGAGTCCATGGGCTCGTATTGATGAGTCGAATTTAATGGTGTAAAAATATGGGTTCACACCAGCTACACTAATGAAATCCAATTAGGAATCACCAATAATCTTGATTCAGTTCCTTCCTCGATTATGGCTAATATTCACAAGGGAGAAGTAAAAGAAGAACCTCAGATAGATAATCATGGTGAAGATACAGAAGAGACCACAATACAAGTAACTCAGTCATCACCATCACTAGAGTTAAAGAGGTCTACCAGATAAAGATGACATTTAGTAAGATTAACAGGAGGTGAGTATCAATTTCTCACTGAAGGGGGAGAGCCAAAGTCTTATAAGGATGCAATAATAGATGTACGTCAAAATGAGTGATATAAAGCTATACAAGAAGAGATGAAATCCTTACATAATAACCACCCCTATGACTTGGTAGAATTACCATAAGGTTACAAAGCACTGATGAATAAATGGGTATACAAGTTGAAGAATGAAGATGGTAGCTTATAACCAAGATATATAGTGAGACTTTTTGTAAAAGTTTTCAATCAAAAAAGGAGCATAGACTATGAAGAAAAGTTCAACATAAGTAATCCTAGGTCTGTATGCTATAATGAAGTTAGAAATTAAGCAGCTTGGCATGAATATTGCATTCCTACATGGTGACCTTAAAAAAGAAATTTATACGGAGAAGCCTCAAGGATTTCAAGTTAACGATAAAGAGAACCTAGTATGTAAATTATAAAAATTCTACATGGATTGTAGTAAGCACCAAGACAATGGTACAACAAGTTTTAATCTTTTATGGTTGAACATGGGTATAAGAAGACAACAATTGATCCTTTTGTGTCTGTGAAAGGGTTTAACAAAGAAGACTTTATTATTATTATATTATATGTAGATAATATGTTAATTGTCCTTTGTGATACAAAGAAGATTGCCAACCTAAAAGCAGTAATGACTAAGTTCTTTGCAATGAAAGATTTTGGGCCAGTTAAGCAAATATTAGGGATTTGGGTTTATTGAGACAGAGGGAGTAAGAAAATTTGGCTGACATAAAAAAAATACATTGAAAGGCTACTTGAAAATTTCAACATGCATAGAGTAAAGGCAGTTAACTCTTTACTTGCAAGGCACTTCAAATTGAGTTCTCAATAGTGGCCAAAAAGTGATATGGAAAAAGAGGACAAGGGGAAAGTTCCATATGCTCATGCAGTTGGGAGTTTAATATATGTTGTGGTATGTATGAGAACCGATATTGCTTATGCAATCAGAGTTGTTAGCCATTTTCTATCAAATCCTAGAAGAGAGCACTGGAAAGTAATAAAATGGATTATAAGATATCTTAATGGTACTACCAATGTTGGTTTGTGCTATAGTCAAGAAAAGTCTATATTTGAGGGATACACAGAGCAAACATGGCAAATGATATTAACTCACGAAAGTCTATATTTGGCTTTATAATGACTTTTTGCAGAAGGAGTTGTGTCATGGCAATCCAATCTCCAAAAGTGCATTGCCCTACCAACAACAGAAACCTATAAAGAATCACTTTGGATAAAGAATTTTTTGGATGAGTTGGGCATAAAATAAGATAAGTTTATTCTATATTGTGATAAACAGAGTTCCATTCATCTAGCGAAACATCCCATACCTTTCCTGTTTGTTTTAAACATATGGATGTAAGACATCACTAAATATGAGATATTTTAAAATCCAAGCTACTGCAATGTAGAAGATCCATATTGACCATAATGGCTCAAATATGATGAAGTCTTTGATCGATGAGAAGCTTGATCTTTGTAAAAAAAAATAGCAAGACTATCAAGAATCTCCACATAAGTGGGAATGGGGAAATTTATTTGTGTTTTTCCTCCTTTTGTGGAGAGAGAAACTAAAATAGAAATTTTAAACTACATCTTGGTTTTAGAGGTGTAAAATTGTATTTATTATAAGTCACAAATTTTTTAATCATTAGGTGAATATAACTATGTAATGTATTCATATAAGTACGTAATTTAACATACTCATTCTCTAATTATTTATAAAGAATTATTTTTTGTTATTCTATTTCGCTTCTACATAGAGGAAACAAGTATTTATTCCATTGCTAGTTTTGTGAGCTTTCTCAACAACTCTATCACTCAGTGCATTCATAGGCAATGATAAATAGGATATTGATAGACTCAGAAGCAATGAATGTAGACTTAACCCGAGCTTTATTTTTATCATGGATTTACATATTTACCTTCCTAAGAATACTTTGGTAATTTTGTTAATGCTTTGAATATTGTGGTTTTTCTCTTTGCTAAAAACTAGAGAACATTTAACTTTTTGTAAGGTTTAATCAAATTAAATTGATAACATAATAAGCCATTTTATATGTAATACCATATGTTTGAGCTAAAAATCAGTAAATAGCTAAATTAATAAATACAAAATAAATTTAGCTAGAGTTTTTTTTTTTTTAATTTTTGAAATTAGCTAGAGTATTTTACAACAATAGCAACTCAACAAAAGCCCAAAGAGTCCAAAAACATAATGAACTCACATGTAAGAAGTTTGTAGAAACCATTTAATTTTTTAATGTGTGGTTCATATTTCTGCACTTTCTTTTTCCTCTTTATGATGCTTCTCACTATTATACTTTGCTTGTAGGAAATATTTAAGGTTATCAAGTAAAGTAAGCGACAAAATATACTTTGGAGTCTTTTATCCTCTTTCGTTGTATGTGTAATCAAACAAATCTATAAATTGGTGATGCTATTTAATAGTATGCATTAGACATAAAAGGCATAATAGACTCAATACTAGAAAACTAATCCAATGCATATCAATAGCTCTGATGATTTACACTGGATTCCACAGGTCCCATGCTACTCGAGTCAAAGTGTAAGCTAATGATGTCTTCGACTATTAGACTCTTGCTATCTAGAGTACACTAAGATATAGTTTGATGGTATATATACTGCATGAATAATACATTTAGGCTTAATTCCTCCTCCTACTAAAGAAAAAAAAATCCACATGAAAGTTAGATGAGTGCAAGAGAGAACTTTATCCATAATGAGATTGACAAGTAATTTGTTTGAATTAGAAAGACAATTAGCTAGCTATTTAATCTATCTTGAAAGTTATTTTATTATTTGATATGCACATTTGATTAGAAATAAGAAAATAGATTTAGTTTTATCGTTGCTATGTGTTTGCATATTTTAACTTTGCAAAGTTGCTTAGAAATTGAGATCTTTTTTCTTTCCTTAAATATTGATTCGTTCACTACAATAATTTTGGAGACTTTATCGAAAATTGTTTTTGTTGTTTGTGCATATGCTGAAAACTGCTAAAAATGTTATGTTGTAGTCATGGCTAGAGATGATGAAACTGCTGAGCTATTAGGCCACTTTTTTCGTTTTTCCAAAGTGAAAATTCATTCATAAGGTGAGCCTGGAACCTAGAACAGTATTCAGAGACAAATGTTTTGAATTTAGAGTCCAAAATTACATTGTCCACTATAGCATTTTTTTTAATGGGTTTGAAGCTCAAAATGTAGGCTAAAGGCCAATAAGTTATGAAAATTACTAAATTGACACGCTTGATTATATTGTTTTTTATTATTAAAATCAAATTTTAGCTTTATAGTACATTATATTTGTTAGTCAATGTCTAACATTCTCTTAAACAATGATCATTCTTTATTTTAGGGAGTCTATTTTAATTTTTACATCTTCAACATTTTCTCTTAAATTTTTCTCTTCACTTAAACTTTTAAAGAGCCACATTATCTCTCTTTAAATTTAATAATAGAGAAAAATGACTTTTAAATCATTTTTCTCATTCTTTTTGCTCTTAAAAACTAATACAAAGTGAGATAGGAAGGTAATGTTAGAATACATACCAAGTTTAAGATAAATTAAAATAAAAAATATATATATTTACTTATAATATAATATAGAATAAAATTTAAGAGACTGTTTGACATACTTTTTTTAATGCAATAATAGCAGGTTGAATTTTTATAGAAAAAAGGGTCTATATCATTGAAATAAACACATGCCCTATTTTAACAAAAATAAAAAGTGAGCAAAAAAAATTTGTATTTCTACCTACATATCTTTTTCAATTGTTTGTGAACAAAAGAAATAGGGAGATGAGGGCTGGGTGAGCATGCAAGTTAGTAAAAATGAGGGAGTAGTGATTGTTTTTTTCTTGTGTAGATATTTGGGTGATTGAGAGTGGAGGGGAAAGGTAGGAGAAATTGTTTCTCTTGGACTCACCTATTTTAATTATCTCAAATGAGGTGAAAAGCATGAAACTTATAAAAAATGTAATTACATTTTCAAATTTGTTTTTATTTTTAAAAAATCATCTATTTTATTATATCTTCATGTAGAATGATAGAATTTCAAATTAAGAGATGATGATATAATTATGAAATTTGCTATTAATACATACATTGAAAATATATTAAATGCATAAAAAATTCTAGGCAATCTATGAGAAAAATATCTTTAAAGTGAATTGTACTTTGAAAAATTAATTTAAACATAGATTAAAAATAAGCATTATTCACCTTATTTTCAAATCCCACAATTTGACATTTTCTTTTGTCTATTTTCTAAAGCATAAAGAAAAAAATTATTTTTTAATCTAATAAAAACCTTTTATGAGTTAAAACTTTTTTATGTTTTTAAATATTTTAGATCATTTAAGAAAAATATTAAATTATCCTTATAAAAAACTATATAAAAAAAGGACAATTCTAATTTTTTTTAAAAGGGGGAAATTTTGACAGTTTATCATAATTCTAATATTATATTCTAAAAACTCAAAAAATTAACGAATTAATTGCACCCTTTAATCAATGAGTAGCTTCGCCCTTGTGTGGTATCAATTCTATAACAAGTATACAATTTTTAATAGGATGAGTGATATAATGTAAATATAGGTACTGAAAAACTTTTTTTAAAAAATCAACTTTAAAATGACGAATTAAAAAAACATTGATTTTTAGTTCTAAATTGTTATGCTAATTGTTTTCATTATACTTTTTTTTTGAATTTTTTCTATTTTACTTCTATAATAAAAATTTTATTTCTAAAAACAACATGAATATAATTATTATTGTGGTATAATATGAGATTATGGTATTATTATTTATAAATTATTAAATATTTATTTATCATTTATTCACAATAATTTAAAGAATTATCTATCAAAAATCATATTAGATAAGTTTACTTATGACGTCAATTCTTCATTACTTTCTAATCAAGTTCTTCTTTTGAATACTTTTCAGTTTCTCAGCCTCCTTCTTGACTTGCATTTGTACTTATTCTGGTGTGCCATGTCTACTTCAATTTTCTCAAAATTCTTACAGCAATGTTCGCAGTTAAAGGCATCCCTGCCGCTGATTTCCTTGGCAGAAGAGTTGGTGACTACGATGGATCATGGATTTGGCTTTTGGTTACGAAAAAGAGCCTTTCTGTTTTTTTTTTTGAAATTTTATTTTATGTTTTCTATTATGTATTATTGTTTTAATGTGTTTCTTTTATATAAGTAACATTACACATGCATAGGATCTATTTTTTTTAATTGAATTCTTATTTCCTTATTAAATAATAATGTTAATAAAAAAATTATCTACACCAATAAAAAAAATGGGGATTCGAGAAAAACTTTTTTGAACATAATTAGCCTTAGTTTTTATATTAATTGACTAATTTAATCTTTTTTATTTATATATTTTCAATTTAATATTTTTAAAATTTTGAAATTGATCTTTTTACTTATGCATTTTTATCCTTATCTTTCTGATATTTTTAACTATCATAATTAAATTATTTAAAATAATAAAATAAATAATCTAAATCTAATTATTTTTTAAAATATTTTATTTATCTCATTTCAAAAACTTTTACTTTAAATAAATTTAATTTAAAAAATATTGTTATATCAAAAGTATTATTTGAAAATAATATAAAAAACTAATTTTAAATAAATACAAATTTTATCATATTAATTAAATTTAAATAAATGATAATATTTATCATTATATTTTATCTACAATCACTATTATATAAATGTATTCAATTTGAGAACATAATTGTGACTTGATGGATTATAATTTTTTATTTAATTCCTAAAGGCATGCTGAACAAATTGATATTTTACCTACATTTTTTGTACATATTTTCTTATAGCTTAGTTTTTTAAACATCCTATGTAGAATTTTATATTGATTGTTTTTTTTATTCAGTGATTTATAGAGTAATGTAATCTTAATAAAATTTATATAAATTGAGATTGAATTTTTTTCTTTGTGTGTGAGTGTGTATTTCAATAGTAGTCAATTAAT
>CAOJBK012931362.1:0-11010 GCA_948294925.1 Codiaeum variegatum
CTGAGATTCATCAAAAACTGATCATAATGACTCACTTCATGAATAGTTTGAAGACTAGCTAAATTCTCCTTTGGCACTTTAGCATAGATAATACCAGAATATTCGCTCCATAAATTAAGAAAGATAGAATAATATTGCTCAATTGAGAGATTACCTTGACTATAATTACTCATATCAAGTTCCAATTAAAAGCATTTTGTGGTATTATCTTGATTGTAGATGTGCTTCAAGTATTCCCACATTCCTTTATCTGAGCCAAAGGATCATAAATTGTTCACCATATGAACCTCAATAGATCCCAAAATCCAAGAAACATTCTGATCATCCTTTGCCTCCCATTGACCAAGATCTTTCGTCTCTGTAGGAGATGGAGAAGACCCATCAATGTGACCCCAAAGATCTTTCCTTTTCAAAAACATCTTAAACTGAAATTCTCAAGCTACATAATTCTTTCCCGTAAATCTGATAGCTAAGGTTTCACATGTTTTCTCAGAAGACATTCTAAATATAATTGCCACTCCCAAGTTAGTTATCGAGATAGTTGTTGATTAGAATTAATCAACCTAAAACCAAAGAAAACTAACAACAAACCAACAATTCCAAGAATTAAAAGAAAACTAAAGATTCAATAAAGTATTCAATTGTATGGCTCTGATACCATATCAACTTTTGAGAAAATCGGTTGAATGCCTTTTTCCTTTGCTTTCATTCAAATAAATAATAATCTGTACAATCTATTTTAGGTAACATAATAAATATTCCTAATCTAAATATATTCCACTATAAGGAAATAATATGTACAATTAACAACAAATGAATATTAGGCAAAAAATAAGGAGCTAAATTGGAAGCAATTTAAATAAGGAAAATCCCAATAATAGCTGCTTAATTTCTGCCATTCTTGATTGATATGGTATTAGAGATAAAATCCATTTAAATCCATTAATAGTTGCCTAATTTATGTCGTTTCTGTCTGCTAAAATCCATGTGTTATTCTTACACAATGACTTGAGTTCATCTTTTATTGCCTCTATCCAATAATCTCTATCATGCTAGTATAAGCTTTCTTAAAGGAACTAGGTTCTTCTAATCCTACCTCTTCTATAACAGAAAGTGCATATGAAATCATATCAGCATGTCCATCTCTCACTGGTGGTCTTATGGTTCTTCTTAATCTGTCTCTTATAAGACAATATTCTTCCATATCAGTCCTTCTTTCAAGAGTAGTGTGTGTATCCTCTTGATGTGGTTCATCTGTTTGACCTTGAATTCTCTTTTTGTGAGGCTGTATTTCTTCAGTTTCTTCTATTGTCTCCACCTCAACTGAAGCATCTCTTTATTCAATACTGCTTCTAGGCTTCTTATACATTACCAGGTCAGCCATTTTCTGCTCATTAAACACCTCATCCCTGCTAATGAAACATTTTTTCCCATTTTGTTCCAAACTCCACTTTTTATAACCTTTTAGCCCATCATGTTATCCTATGAATATAAATTTAATAACCTTGGAATCTAGCTTATCCCTTTTGATGTGAGTACAAGCTATACATCCAAAAACTTTAAAACCTTTATATTCTGCAGGATGTCCATACCAAAGTTTATATGGAGTCTTAATGCTTATTACTAATGAAGGGCTTATGTTAACCTCTCCCAAAAATATTTTGGTTATCCTATATTTAGAAGCATACATTTGACTTTTTCTAGAATTGTCCTATTCATTTTGCATGCTATCCCATTTTTGTTGAGGAGTATATCTCACTGTCTTATGTCTTGTAATCCCTTTTGACCTGCAAAATTCTTCAAATTTCTTTGAAGTAAACTCCATGCCATTGCCAATTCTGAGGTGTGTAAGCCTATTTCCTATTCTATTTTCAATGAGTGTAAGCCATTCCTTAAATTTAGACAACACCTCACTCTTATGTATTAGGATATAGACCCAAACCCTTCTAGAGAAATCATCTACTATAGATAAAAAAAATACCTACCTCCTCCATGTGTTCATATATGTAGGACCTCATGAATCAGAATACATATATTATAATGGTACTTTAATGATATGAGTGGCAGCATTAAAGCTAACTCTCTTGGCCTTTCCAAGTGCATGGTACTCATAAAGCTTCATTTTTCCTATCTTTAGATTATTTAGTAAGTTTTGTTTTGATAATTCAATCAATCCTCTTTGTCCTATGTGTCGTAGTCTCATATACCAGATGTGAGTTTCATTATCATCATCATGACCTGATGCAATGGATGACATGCCAATGATGGTGCTACCATCTAGAATGTATATCCCATTCTTTCTATAACCTTTCATGTATATCCCATTCTGGGCAATCTCACTCGAAATGGCCTTTTGTAGAAATAAAATACTTGAATGGACCTTTATTTATTTATTTTTGTTTTATCAAACCCTAACTTTCTCCCTTTTGATTTGAATCCCCCCTTTTTGAACTTATATGAATTATTTCTGGTATATGTCCTGCCACATACTGTAATATCCTCTCCCTGATGTTCTTCCTTAAATTCTTATGTTTTCTGGAGTTCTTTTGTGTTAGTCATAGTTTCTACTTCTTTAACTGATACTGAAGTCCTTCTATGGATCATACAATATTTGAAATGCTCATATGATTTAGGAAGTGCAATCGATAGTAAAATGGCTTTACCCTCATCTTCAAGAACTACATCCATATTTTGTAAATCATCAATAACTGTATTAAATCCTTCTATTTGATCTTCTATAGTCTTTTATTCTATCATCTTAAAGGAATACAGTTTTTGTTTAAAGAAAAGTGAATTATGTAGAAACTTGGTCATGTTCTGAGTTTGCAATTTCCCCCGGACTTGTTTTACTATCTTTTCTTTTGATACCTGTCTTAGAGGTTTATCTCCAAGACTCAATAAATTGCACTATGTTCCTTGCTTAGAATTGTTAGTCTATTTTTCTCAGCCATATCTTTTGGAAGAGATGTTTCCCTATGAAGAGCCTTAATAACTCCCCGTTGTACCAGAAATGCTCCCATCTTGATCCTCCAAAATGAGAAATCATTTTCACCAGTGAATTTCTCGATATCAAATTTAATGGAAGCCTTCCCCACATATAGAGCCACTTGTTATGAATTTAGCTCCCAAATAACATTTCAAATAACCAAAAAAAGAAAGAACAAATGAATCGATCATACGAAACACAAGGATCACATAATTAATAATTAAAAATCCTTCAGAAAGTTAAAAAAGAAACAAACACACCAGGATTTTACATGGTTCAGTCAACATTTCTGACCTACATCCACCGGAGAAGACCAGCCACAAAGTTCTTATGATATATGTTCAACAATTTATAGAGTACAATAGCTCATACAACACTTTTCTCTCAAATTCATGAAGAACTTCCTTTCACAAAGTGTTTCTCTCCCAATTCTCTCTCTTGATTATAGAGAAAATTAATTTCAAGCTCTTAAAATGATTTCTCTCTCTACTGATTTCATACACACTCTAATCCTTCTATTTATATCCCAAATTTCCCTTAGCCTTCAATTTTCCCACTCCATCAAACTAACTGCATAACTAACCTGCGGCCATCAATCTAATTGGCAGGCCCAATGGTTAAAGCCCACATGCAAGTAATTAGAAGGTTAAGCCATTTGACCTTAAGCCCAAGAAAATTTCTAGCCACAATTCTAACAAACATAAATATGTACACAAACAAGCTTATAAATAAGCAAATATTAGAATCCAGTTGACTTGTGTTAAGTTCTACACTCACTCATTTATAATTATTTTTTGTATTTCATCATTAGCGAACATTAGATTAATTTTCCAACACTAATGAATGACTTATATGATAATAATTATATTGCATATTATCAAAGAACAATATGCCAAATTAAAAGTGAGTTGTGAAAAATTTTGAATAATAATAATGGAGTTGAGATATGGATCCTAAGATTTAGTCCATTTAGACATAAATATGTACACAAATGGGCTTATAAGTGAGTAAATGTTAGAACCCACCTGATTTGTGTTAAGTCCTACATTCTCTTATTTATAAATCTTTTATATATTTTATCATTTGTTAACATGAGATCATTTCCCAACACTAATGAATCACTTATATGGTAGCAATTATATTGCACACTGTTAAATAAGAATAAGCCCAAATTAAAAGTGACTTACTAAAAATTGAATAATTTAGTCTTTAATATGTTTAAAAAGTGTGAGCCATGACTAGGGAAATTTATATTTTATGATGGGTTAAAATGAAAAATCAAACTATGGAGCAATTAATTAATAGAATATCAAAAGAATTAAAATTAGACTGCAAATGGTTGTCATACTTTGATAGCTTGCAGCTTATTGGTTTTGCTCTTATGTGTACGAAGAATTATTGGTATCAAAATTTTATTATGCTTATATCTATTGTGGATTCTATAGAGCAAATCTATAGGATTTTCCTTTGTAAGGGTGTTGCTTTTCATAAACATAGATGTAAAATAACACAGAAGGATGTTTGTAGATCCAAGAGAGAGGGTGGTCTTGACCTCAAAGACATTTTGACATAAAATAAAGCTATTGTTTCAAGGTATTTGCTGGTTGTAAAATCCTTAATTTAGGCTTATTGGGTTTTACAAGAATAAACTAAAGAACTTCAGTTTCTTGGGGATCACCAAACCCTAGGCAAGAGTTGGAGGACCTTTAGAATGAGAGATGAAATTAAGCCCTATTTAATATATCTTGGGTTAAGAGACATTGTCATTTTTGCTTGACTCATGGCTTAAAGGGTCTTCTCTTATTTATAGATACCCATGTATAGTTATTAAAGACATTGTTGTCCTCAAAAACTCTTAAATCAAGTTGTGCAAAGGCACGATCACTGGGTTTTGTCAGATCCTTCAAATGTGGTTACATAGGATGCTTAGTTTTATCTTTTAACATATTATACATTTTTTTAAATAAAAGCTAGATAGAAGTAGAAATCCCACTTGCTGCAATTTATAAAATGGAAAAAGAAAATATACAATTCAAGAAGAAGAAAACAACTCTATAGAGCAACCAAAATACCTAAATATGATGAATGGCCATACTGAAAACATCAATCAAAAGAACTAAGCTACATGTCTAATTTAGGTAGAGAATTCACATTCCTTGTAGGATGTTTAGATAAAACTGGTTTATACTTCTTTTTCTATTCCTTACTTCCATTAGAATATCTACCTTCTTTTGAACCCTGCTTATTTTTTTTAATAATTTTCCAAGCTGCTTCCTCTCTATCAGTATCATCAGCCTAAGAAGCTTGACATGGAGTGAAGATTTCATCACTTCTATCCTCTCGATGCTCACTAATTGTTGAGCTATCAATAATCACCTCTTTCCTTAGTCAAAATTTGGAAAATTAGCAATAAGGGAAGTACACAAAGTATCCACAACATGCTTATTAGCAGTGTCTGAATGTTGTTCCAGTTCATTTATTATTAACTCATTATTCTTGCTCAAAAATAAATTATCCACATTAATCAAAGTCTCATTACTTTTATTTGGTGCTGCTCCATCTAAAGGCGTAACTTTATCTACTTCATGCACCAAATCACTAAGGAAATTGTTACTATGATCAACCTGATTAGAGGAGTTCGGAACATTCCTTGTGACTTTATTCATTTAATTTCAAATTTGACCTTAAAATTTGAGTTTGACATTAAAAAATTGGAATTCCATATTAATGAGGTTAAATTCAACTCAATAATTATGTTTCAATATCCCATATAGTGAAGTGTGGAAGTCTCTTTGTAAGAGAGAGAGTATATCTAAACTTTTATTTATCTTTTCATTAAAAATACATGATGGCTTTAATGGAGGATTCATTAGCAAATCTTTCAATTCAAGATAATTATAAAGATATGCTACTTGAAGATGGAGTCATTGAATTCGATTATTATCTCTATTTAATAAGGTTCTTATCTGGTTAACTGGGTAATGTCAATGTTATGAATAAGCATCTACCAATTATATGAAGATCAATTAAGAGCCTTTTGTGACTAATTTAAAGGAAGGAATGTACATTTTCAAGTTTTTTCAAGAATTAGATATGTAGAGGATTGTTGATTATGGTCTTTAAACCTTTGATAATTCCCTTATATTATTGCGTCATATTGAAATGGTTGAGATACAACATCTAGAAAAACTAAATACATAGATACTATGGTGCAGGTACACTATTTGCCTATTGGTTATATGTCTGAGAAAGTTGGAAAATAACTTGGTGATTTTATTGGTAAATTCATTTATTATGATGCAGAAGGAAATAAGGGTCCATGGAAATCATATATGAGATTAAGAGTGTGGAATGATGTTAGTAAACCTATTCAAAGATAACAAGTTTGAAAGGCAAATAGGGATAGCTCCATAATATAATTTAGGAATGAATGTCTACCAGTATTTTATTTTACATGTGCCTTGTTGGAACATAAGGAATGATTTTGTAATATGAATGAGGTTTGAGATGAAAAGAATGTAACTAGAGTTGAAAGGACAATAATAGTTCCAACTTAAGAAGCTTAATACTCTAGGAGGGCCTATTACATAAGACCTGCCTCTTGACAGTTCAAAGGCAGAATAATAACCACAAAAGCTTGCAAATTAGGAGACTCAAAATATTGAATCAGAGTCATTTCCTTCCCTTCCTCTAATCTCTTCCTCATTTTGTAAGTAGAATTATCAAGATATTGCACCACACTTGTAATTACACAGTTTACATAGACATTGGCTAAGAGGAAGTTGTGTTGGTTACTTTAGTAGTAGTCATTCCCTTATCTGTGTCCATAGTCATATTAGGATTGATATTCTCATTATCTCTTGGCTTTTCATCAACATTATTCTCCTTCCATCTATGACCATGTAACCATTTAGACCCTTTGATACCAATACCCATTCGCCCTTGACCAGTTGGAGCACATTAACTAGATGAATAACACTTTATAGCCATCAACAACTCATGATTTACATTAAATAAAGAGTATCTTTGATCATTATGTCTTATTACCCCACACACAAAGTAGAAATATGATAACTTCTCGTATTTGAATTCCAATCCAATTAAGATTCAATCCTTTTAGAGATCCATACCCTTAAGTAATGGTTTCATAATATTTATTTCAACCCTCAACTATAAGAATTTCCTAGACATCAGAGATTTAGGATCAATGGAAATAAGATTACCAAACTTCATAGTTATAAACCTTGCCATCATCTCACTTATAGCATAAGGGAGGGGAAAGGTCATATTATCCATTTGGATACAAAAGCAGGCTAAATTCAATAACACAATGTTCTTTGACACATCTCTTTTATATCTAATAAGAACCAATAGTTGATTGTTGAAAGTCTGAGGTTCATTTTCCAGTACTTATTTCATATCCATCTCATTGAAAAAGTGAAATCTATATAAGGAATCTACACCTCGACCAATTGCCATATATCCGTGAACATCATTTGCATTGCTGTTACATTAATACTCCTAAGACCCATAAATCTACCAAGAAGGCGCCATTCAAAAGAAACTCCACTTAGAACTATGATAATTGCTATTTAATTTATATTTATTTTCAAATTGACTTTAATTTTTTTGTTCAAGCATGTATTTCAATTCTATTTATGAGTCCAAAGTTTTCATGGCCATGGTTTGAGTTTGGAAAAATTATGTTACTTAGAGTGTTAAAAAAAAGCAAAAATGGCTAAAGGAATCTCAGAAGACCTTATCTCATGAGTTGTCACATGCCCATAATGTTTCCTATGAGGTAAGGGGTTAAAGCAACCACCAAGGATTGTCAATTGATGGCCATAACAATTTGGAGCTTATCTCATGACCTGGCACACGCCTATGAGTTATCTCAGGAGATCAGCAATTTAGTTACTGCCTATTCTGCATTCAAGGGATTTTGAGCCACATTAATCACAAAGATTCTCTCATGCCCGTGACAGAGCCCATGTGTCATGCAGTAATCTATTTTTAAAAGCATCATTTTAAATATTGAAGGAATTCACTCCTAGCTAGAGACAATAGACCTGAAGCTGACTTTCAAAGGGAGTGCAGAGATTTTAGAGATGGGATTCGAGGGAAAACTATTTCCCTGTTTATCCAAGTCAAGATTGAAGCTTCAAGTGAAGATTCCATTAGATCATCAATGGATTCTTTGGATTTTTTACCTTTTTCTTTCATTCTTGTTTTGTATTTTAAAATATGAGCTAGATCATTTAATCTATCTAGATTAAATAAACACTAGATTTCTTTGTAAGAATTTAATGATGTTTTTATTCAATTAAATTATTCCTTTAGCTAATTTTTACTTGTTATTTATGAATGTTTAACTTGATTGACAATAGCATCCTTATTACTTGGGTTTTATTTTTCATACCATTATTTGTAAAACATTGAGGTGATTTTGACCTCTCACAAGTATTAGGGATTTTTTGAGAATATTAGAGATAGATTCTCAAGATCCTTTGGTTTAGAAATTGAGTTTAATGCTTTTTCTAATTGATTATAAATGAGAAGAGATTACTTTTATGACACTTAGAAATTAGGAGTAGCTTTACTTGAGAAAGATTGTGACCTATTTTATGGAATGCCAAATTGGTTAAAGGGATTGATTACATTGAATTGTCATTAATGATTACAAAGAGTCTAAGGGGATTCAAAGTCTAGATAGATATCTTCATTGATTGATTCTTACTTCATGTTTCTTGATTCTTAAAGTTAGTCTTAAATTATTATTATTTTTTAATTTAGTAAAATCCCAATTTATTGACTACCTACATATTAAAAGACGATTGAGCTAGTAATTTATCTTTGTCCCCCTTAGGAATGATACTTTAGTTACCACTTTATTACTTGAACGACCCATACACTTGCGGAGTTCACATCAAGTTTTTGGTGTCATTGACAGGGACAATGGTTTCAATATTAGCAATATATCAGAATCTGTTGATTTAGAATTTATTTTATTTGCTATTAATCTTTTGGTCTTGATGTTTTTGGTTGTTTCAAATACTTGTTTTCTTGTATGAGGTTGATACCTTTTAATCTTAAACTAAAAAGGAATTTAAGGAGACAAAGAAGGGAGCAAGAGCTAGCTTTGGCTTGAGCCAAAGCATTTCCTAATACTTTAGAGGAATATTTTGAATAAGAGTTCAGGAAAGGTTATAAGAAGTAAGGGTCATGATGTTATAGGTGATAGACAGCCAATGACACTACAAGACTATGCTAGGCCCAACATCCACAGGGCTAGCGGTTCTATTAAGAGGCCACAATTGACCCTAATAATTTAGAGATAAAGTCAACCCTCATGCAAATGGTTTAGAACACTTACCATTTTAAGGGGTTGACACTTGAAGACCTAATATCCATTTGGAAGAATTTTTTGGAAATTTGAGATACTTTAAAGATAAATGGTGTCACTAAGGATGCCATAAGGCTTAGGTTATTCCCATTCTCACTAAGGGAACAACCTAAGAAGTGGAGAAAATCTTTCCTTCCCAGTCATTTAACCACTCGGGAATAATTGGCTGAGAAGTTTCTTGAGAAGTATTTCCTACCAAACAAGACTGTGAAGCTTATGATTGACATCTACTCCTTCATGTAAGTTGAGGGGGAGTCCTTATATGAAGGTTGAGAAAGATTCAAAGAGATGTTAAGAAGGTGCCCTCACCATGACCTATCACTATGGAAATAAGTGGAGACATTTTATAATGAGTTAAGCTATAGTAATAGGCAGACACTAAATGTCTCTAGCCTAGTTCTAATGGCAGCCTCTTAGAGATCAACTGAGGGCACTAAGAACTCATTCATTAGACCCTATTATGGCTTTAAAGAAATAGATGGAGGCATTAAATAAAAAGATAGACTCTTTGGCCTTAGATTCCTCTTTAAGGCAACCATAATAATCTTTGTATTGTGAAGGGTGTGGTGGCGGTCACCTCACTTAAGAGTGTCAGAGGGGAAGCTTTAGTGGTAAGCAAGAACTTATGGACTATGTAAGGGGAATGAATAGAGGGCAACAAAACAAGCCCTATAGCAACACCTACAACTAGGGGTGGAGAAATCATTGAAATTTCTCTTAGAGAAACCAAAATAACCCAATACCTCCTCCTCCCAGTTTCCAACAACCTTTTCAACACTAACCACCTCCCCCACCCAAGAATAGCAGTTTTGAAAAGATAATGGAAAAATTCACTACAATTTTCGAGAATAGGTTATAAGCCAATGAAACCACTTTGAGGAACTAACAAGTTTCTATCTAGAACTTGGAAGCTCAAGTTAGGCAAATTACAAAATTGCTGAGTGAGAAGCCAATGGGTTCTTTGCCAATCAATACCGAGGAAAACCCGATGGGAGAGCTTAAAGCCATAACTTTAAATAGCGGTGGTAGTGTGGGGAAATCTCAAAAATAAGAAGTGATGGTGGAAGTTGAGGGTGATGAGGTAGAGGAAAAATATTTGAAGCAGATCAAGTATCCTAACCTACCTCTCAAGTTTTGGAGTACAAGTCTTATGCTCTCTACCCGACAAGGATAAAATAAGTAAAGTAGGTGCCTAATTTGTTAAATTTCTTAACCTTTTTAAGAAACTATATATCAATAATCCTTTGGTCGAAACACTTTTACAGATGTTGAAGTATGCAAAGTTTTTAAAGGAGTTACTTTCAAAGAAGGGAAACTTAGAGGAAGTATCCATGGTGCAACTATAAAAAGAAAGCTCATTGAGTATCAAGAAGCTACCACAAAAGCTCAGGGATGAAGGAAGTTTTACTCTCGCTTGTCAATTAGATAGCTTGAATATTGATAAGGCTTTAGCTAATTTAGGGGCAAGTGTTAGTTTCATGCCCTATAGAGTCTTTAAGAAGCTAGGTTTGGGAGAACCCAAACCAACAAATATGAGTATTCAACTTATTAATAAATTCATTATACACACTAAGGGTAAAGTGTAAGATGTTTTGGTCAATGTTGATCACTTCATATTCCT
>CAOJBK012931799.1:0-18462 GCA_948294925.1 Codiaeum variegatum
GCCCGTGGGAGGTTTTGTCCACCGTTTTCGCTCCGTTTTAGCTCGTTTTCATCGTCTTTCAAACCCGAACTTCAAAATAATTCTTTTTAACCTTGGATTTCAATTAAATTCTTAAAAACAACTGAAAACACTTAAAACAAACAAATCAAATTCAATCTAAAGTATAAAACCGTCAAGAAAATGGGATATATTAATGCATAAATTATCAATTATCAGTAATCTTAATATACTGTGAGCAAGTGATAACAATCTTTGGATAATGGATGAATAAAAATATAAGTCCCAATGATAAACAAGCAATCCCAACACCACCAAATATCTAGCAAATATGAGCATTAGTAAAAGTCTATCATTGCAACAAATATGAGCACTAGGAAAATCTACATTTATGACAAACCAATCCTTATTCATATGAATAGTCCATACAGATTTAGAAATTTTCAACCATTAGCCTTTAATGATGAAATCACAAAAAAACAATTTGTTTCTATAATTAGTCAAAGCCCAAAAATGCTCATACTGCAACATATTACAAATATAAATAAACCTAACATCATGCTTGTGATCACGATTTCTTGTTACTAACTCTAATCATATTACTCAAATTTCTAGACAAAAATCTCAGCAACTCCATTATTCCTTTTCCTTCCAACGATAAGAAAGCTCCAAAAGTGTGAATCAAGGTTGTCAAAATCACTTTTCTTACCTATAATTGGATGAGTACCCACAAACTCGTATCATAAAATCGTAAGATTTTAGAACACATGTTAAATAGGCTGTTTTTAAATATTTAGGAGTAGCAAAGAACAACCATTACAACATATACAAAATCTGAAACAGAAGAACAAGCTAAAGCATTTCTTGAATGACAATTACAAAACTACTTCAAGAACCATAAAAAGTCCATCAACATAAGAAATTAATGTACAACATGATAGAGCTAAAATTAACTCCATTTAATCTATCATTAGCAAGAAAAAAATTCAAAAAAGAAACAAAGAAAAAGAGTATGTAGTAAAACTCCAAGACAAATCAATAGCCCAACTTTCAGTATGAATAAGACTATGAACAATAGCTTGCCTACTCTACAAGCTACCAGCTTTACCAAGGGTTCGCGTTTGCTGCTGTTGGTGGTAACAAGATAAAAAATTATTGCTTGAAAATTAAGAGAGAGATTGAAAAAGGAAGAGGTACAGATGAGAGAATGGTGCAGAGAAGGTGAGTAATATAGAGAAGAATCAGAGAAGTAGAATAAAGAAATGTTATCGGCTGTTGGAAGCATAACAACAAAGTGAAAGAGAATGAAAAGAATGATGAAGTTGAAGGGCATCAGGGCAGAACGATGAAATTGACGACAGAAGACATTATTTTTGTTATTTTATTTTTTTGGGCTGATGGGCTCAATTATCATAAATGGCTAGGTTTTTTCTTTTTTAGGTTCCAAATGTTGAAAGTTTTGAGCTGCTTGCTCCTTCTCCTGTGCATTTATAGCTGTTGCCACATGCACCTCAGATACTTTTGCAGCCCGACTGACGTTCTTTCTTTTCTCTACAAGATATACTACCTTCTCTGTCTCTGTAGCTTTTGCAGAATTTATGGTCATTTTCTTTTCTTTATCAAATCTTCGAAAATTCCACTATAGTATTTCCAATCAGAACTTTGCTTTAGAATGGCTGATTGACTGAAAGGTTTTTTTTTAATAAAGTGTTGCACATTATTAGCAACACCCAAATCCTTTAAGTATCTTACAAAATCTCATTGAGGATTTACCATTGTTTGATTTCAGGTTACTTGAACCATAGAAATAAATTCACTAATATAAATACAAAGACGAAAAATTCTTCTCACCTAGATAATTATCATTTGCATCTGAAGATTTAAATAACCCAAGGAAAATGGCAATATATGGCTAAACAATGGTTCATCAAGAGAGAAAGAAGAGCATCATTTAGACCAAGATAAAATAATATACCATATAAGAAAAACTTAAGTTGGTGGACTTACAAAATTAAGGAATGATTTGTATGGAGTGTTTGTTTCATTATAAATTTTGAAAGAATCCAAACTTTATTCAAGTCTTTGAACGTTGTCTTCTTATTCGAATTTTCTTTAGTGTCACATTCTAATAAAGTGCATTGATGTTGATCCTGCAAAATACCCAACAATTAAATTATGTTTATTCTACATAAATTAAAATCCGAAAATCACCCAAAAGTTTTATCGTGAGACTGATTCTACATATCTATTAATAAGAAATGGAGTATTATCTAACAAAACAACAAGTCAAAACCCTTCACATTGTTTGAAAAATATTCAACTAAAGGAGTTATATTTTTCCTATAAAAAGATAACATTCCTCTTTATGACCTGATACATTTTATAAAAACAATCAGATTAGTTTACCATCAAGATTATAGATTAGCCTTACAATCCATTTAATACCCATTTTTTAATACATTACCCAAAATGACCCATTTAATACCCACTATCTCTCACCTTTTTCCCAAGTGTTGGCCAAAAGCACTCCATTCAGGTCCATTACAAGAAAGGTCTTTTTATATTCTAATCCCACAACAGGGCTAGCTTCCTCATCCTTCTTCTCTATGGCCTATTGTTGTTTCTTACATTCTTCCAGATAACCAACATAATTGAAAGGGTCTGCAAGTGTATCCATTAATATCTTTAGAACAATTAACTTCCTCATAATTTTAGCATGAACCTATACATATAAAATTCCAATTTAGGAGTTAGACATGAAAAAAGTAGCCTACTAAAAGAGCAACATGAATCTTCACACATACAGATTTAGTTATGTTAGGTCGATATCCCATTACCCAATGCTGAGCAAATTTCAATGTGTGAACTCCACAACTGGTAACATCATTCTGTATTGAACTATGTTCCATAATAAAAAAGTCCAATGGCAATCCTCCTTCAAGGTTTTATTCAAAAGCCATTCCTATGCCCAAAGAAAAAGGGAATTGCAGTAATCCAATAATGATACTTTCTTTCATAATAAGTTGCAATTTCTCGTGTACATACCATATAAATCACAATAGATTGATAAAATGCTGGTGCCTGATATATGAAATACACCACATATACTGTTTTTTCCTTGACATGAACAATCGTAAAAAACTAATGGGATGAGTAATTTATAGGGAGAAATATTTGCAATATCATATAATCAACAATTCCAATCAATCAAGTATACAAAAGATGATTATAGGTAACAATTCAAACTAAATAATGCTCGCTCCTCTAGGTTATATATTTGCAATAAGTGCATAAATCTAAAAATAACTCTTTACCTTTTTTGAAGTTTTAACTTGATCCTCAGTCATTGGTTCAATGATGGAATAAGAAGGGATATTTGCATTGGGATAACTTAGCACATTATTAGTCTATAATAAAGTGAAAGAAAAGCAAGAGTTAAAAAATGATCCAAAATGAAAAGCTAGAGTAAATAAAAAATATTGGAACTTACCCAGAATTGAGGAGCTAAAAATGCAAATTGTTTGTACTTTTTTAAGAGAAAAAAGAAGTACTATACTATGACCTAGAATAATGAAGAAAAAATAGCATTTATAAATTGATAGATTTTTCGAAAGGCTATTACGAAAAAAAGAGTTATAGTTTAAAACTTAACAATATCATTGACCCATCTGGCAAAAAACTCTAGTAGTCTGATACCAAGCCACTTCCTTTAAACCAAACAGATACACATGCTTGAATCCTTGGCTCCTAGGCATAAACTGCTTGATGACATACCAATTAAGTCTCCAAAGCAAATCAGAAGGACTCAGTTCCATTAGCCAATTGATTCAATCCTTCTTAGTAGGAAAGTGGATAATAATACTTCGAGTGTAATACCAAGATGCAGAGTAATCCAGTCTATCAGGTCCAGGAACAATCTTGAGATGGTTTTTCAGCCAAATCTGAAAGAAAATACACAAATCAAAGATAGCCTCAAGACATGCTAAAACAGATAAGCAGAAAAGGGTCTAAATACCTAGAGTAAAATTGAGCAAACGAACCAAGGTTCCTTTATGCTATAATGACGATCAGGGCTCAACAGTGTCTCAGTCAAAATCATGCCTATGATCGACTTCTCCTCACCTATCTAGGGTATCAGCTCAGCTACCTTAGCATCTGCCCATCTAACCGGGCTAATAAAAATATAACCCACAGTTAAATTGATTGCATAAGCTTTTAGACTCTTGGCTAACCAAACTGGATCATCATCCCTCTTATCCCAAAACATGTCGGCCAAAGTAGGTTGGTCAACAAAATCGTCTTTCACCATACTTGAAGCAGCCTTAGTACTTAAATCCAAAAGTCATGCAAATGAGTTAAAATAGCCTACCCACTCAACTGGAATAGCAATGTCAATATCGGGACTCGTACCGAGCAAATATGAAAACTCCTCAAAAGTTAGACACATCTCATCCATGCTAGCCCCAAATCAGAAAACGTGATCAACAGGATCCCAAAATCAAATGTAGGCATTCAGAAAGTCCCAATCAATTTTTACACCCCTAAGTGTTGGCAGATAACTCATACCATATTTCTCAAGGTTGATTTTGCTCATTTGGTCCAATTTCTTGCACCTTCCATTCATCACGTAACTGAAAAAGGGTTCCATGTTATAGGTAAAATGAAAATAAACTGAATTTTTTTTGTAAATAAATATGTTTTCTTGTGATTTTCTGAGTAAAAAATCAATTTTCATACGCGTATTTATAGTGGCGCAAAAATCGAGATAGAAAAATAGAGTTTTGAAGGCTGAACGTGCGAGCCAGGGCATAAACATATGTGTTAGGCACAAACATGTGCGTTTAGGACCAATGCATACTTTTGGCTCAAACGCATGCGTTTGGTGTTAAATGCGTGCGTTTGGCTGCCACGTGTGGATCTGCTTGCACGCCGACTTGGCCCGTCGTGATGATTCATTCCAAACCAATCTGATTCCATTGTTGCTTGATTTTCGATCAAAAATATTTTATGAAATTGAATTTCCAGACAAAATTATTTTTTAAGAGCAGAAAATCACAAAACAGATAGTGAAAATTTCCCGAATTTTCGTAAAATTAACAAAGGTTCAAAATACAAAAATCAGAAATTGTTTTTTTAAAGCTCGCAATTGGGCCCCAATATGTCAAGCATAATCATGCATCATCGTCATCCCCCTCCTCTTCATCATCCTTCTCGGCCTCAACCCGCATACCACGTCGCCTGACGATCCTCGGCTCTCTCTGGCTCCTCAGAATGCTCAACTCAGCCAAAGTGGTACTTAGGTTGTACATCGTCCTCTGGTGAGCATCAATGCCTTGGATATGAATCACACCAGGAACCTGAAAAAAATAGACAGAAAATCAGAACCTATTAATAGAAGAAGCAAAGTGCTCACAGGGATTAGGGGCTTACTATGTCAGGAATCTGAGTAAAGTCTATCCGAGGTATTCATGGCAAGTAACCATAACCCACATAATGGATCTGATTCATGCCCACCGCATCAGTGTAGAAGACTTGATTAGTGATATGGGAAAGGGTAACCCATGACTAGTTAGAGCTAGCAGGCATATTGGATGTGGAAGCACCCATACCTGAAGAAGCAGAACTGTAATGGGGCATAGCCCGACGACTACTCTCACCAAGAAGCCTCTGCCTCGAAGCAGCAATAGTACTCATTGCTGAAGCCTGGCCCTGACCAGCATAAAATGAAGGCATCCCAAATATCAAGCGGGTTGCCATGAAATCTGGGTACGAAGTGTCTAGCTCTCCCAACTCTCCAGTAGGCTTAAAAAGGTGCAAGAACATGCTCTCTCATCTGCATAGGAGGATCATTGGGTAAAATCCTCTCCCTAATGGATTGAGCTATCACGCGTTCCCCTAGAAAGAACTCCATCAGAATGGATGAACTTATAAGGACCTGCCTCTAGGTAAAAGTGACACCAACAGAGAAGGGGTACACATCCTTAAGCAGGGAATGATCAAAAGGCCTATAGGTAACCTAAAAGTGACAAAGTAGTGGTTAGAAATCTACAAAAAAGGAAAAATGAGTGAAGTTACTAAAAACATACCTCAGTCATTGTGGCTAATATGTGCCTGTAGTCATGAAAGGAGAAGCTGACCTACTATGGTAACCATGACTCCCCATACCACATCCTCCCCATCGGGAGCAGAATCTGATCTCTAGGAATGGTCTTGGGGGAAATCTCACAAATATGAGCAAAATCCCAAAGCAGCAAAGAAATAAGTTAGTAAATCGGCAAAAGTCAAAGCATTAGAAAAAATAAGGGAAATACTAACCTCCCACACTATAGCAGTCATTGGGATACCTAATCCACTAGCTCTGGATAAAATGCCTATCTCTCAATACATCGCAGCCAATGCGAGTCCTCCCCATTCATACTCACTGAGTGTATCCTAGTCCTCTAATGAGCCTAGAATCCTCAAGTCGACCCATCCGGACTCATTGTATAGAAATATGGTGGAAAGAATAATCAGCAAGCAAACTCTGGCACACTAATCAATAAAATACAACTCTAAATTTATTCGAGATAGAAGATCAAGTAAGCTAGTCTTGGAAACCAACCCAGTAGAATTGTGAGGCAAGTACTCCCCAAGCAAATTGGTCACGTCATGCTTTGACTGTGACACTGTATAAAAAACAATGAATATAGTTCCAAGGCACATAACCTTCAGACATGCCTACTCAAATGGGGTCATGGTCATCTCTCCCACAGGTAATGGAAAGTGTTGGTGGTCCACTACCACCTCTTAACTAGAGTGAATATCAGGAAAATGTCCAGACTCATCTAGCCTGATAGATGAGCTGGCGTAATGCGCTGAGCTACAGCCTCAAAGTCACGTAGAAAAGCTACCACCCTAACAAGCCTCGACCTAGCACCTCTCTGGTTAAAGGTGGAACTCTACAAGTACAAATTTAATATTATTATTTTCTATTCCTATTTATTATAACTTTATTTTGTTTTTTAGCTTAAAAATAAAATATGAGTGGAAAAAATTAAATGTGCCTAAAAAACAAAGCATATTGAAAAAATATAGAGGCATGGAAAAATTTAAAATGCAAGCAAAGAGAGAAAAATGTACAAAAAATCAAATGGCATGGAAAAAGAAAAAGAAAAAGAAAAAGAGAGCAAATAAATACCACAGGGAAGCCATGCCAACTTGCTTGTTCCTGGCAGTTTTGCAAAAGAGAAGCATTCGTAGTTGTATTCAGTTGCTCATGAGCCATCAATAAATAGTCAAAAGTATCCCATTTAGGAAAAGGGATAGCAATTATAGAGTTCGATTGGCTGATAAATGAGTAAGGTAACTTGCTAAATAGCTCATCCTCAATTGCACAGAACTGTGGGTCGTCGAAAGAAGGGATATTCTCTCCTCCCAAAGACGCGTCTAGAAGCACCAACAAATCCTCCTCCTGAATGTTGTTGGCCAGTATCATCCAAGAAACAACTTGTCAAATCAAAAAGGTAGAAGAAGAGAAAGTTGAGAGAAAATGAAATGTGAATATCAAATGAGCTTCCTAAAGCTCTTTTATTGGCAAAATTCTTAACCCTCTTTAACATATTCACACTTATCAATCACGTTTTCTGCAAAATGAGAATGCCAAAGGGGATAAATGTGAATCCTAATTTATGCACCACTAAATCCGACCCGTTAATACGAACCCAACGGTTCAAACCGTGCTAAAATAGGACCTCAAACGAACCCCAAAAGTTTGAAAAATAGAACTGAAACAGACCGGACCAGACCCAAAAATAATGCCCGGGCAACTAGGCACAAAATGCACACGTTTGGCCCAAACGTGTACCTTTGGAGCCAAACACTCATGTTTGGCCCAAACGTATGCGTTTGGGATCAAACACATGCGTTTGCTCCAAATGCATGCGTTTTGGATTTCCCAAATTTTCTGACTCAGTTTTCTATAAATTCGAACCTCCAGAACAGTTTTGGGGTTAGACTCTATTCAAACTTTTTACGTATTCAGACTTCTTTTTCTGAATTCTAGAACTCTCAAACCCTCTCTAGACACTAGAATTAACATTAAACTGATCCAAACACACTAGATTTTCACAAAATAGTTTCCCTTTCCCAACAGTTCTGATTCATTAGACGGTTCAATTTTCACAACTCTAGTCCAGACATACATTCAACAATCCTCTCCGAATACAATGGAGATACACTCCGGTTTCATTAAGCCATTCGATCCACCGCGTCTGAAATCTCATAAGAAAAAGGTAATAAGGGTACAATATTCCTATTCCTTTCAACTCTGAATTAAGCCCTTTAATCTAGATTAAGGCATGTTCATTAAAATTTTATTTTTCTTAAAATGAATCAGATTTAAGCCCTAAAATATGTTAGGAAAATTTCACATTTATCAAACAATCATTTTTATTAATCAAAACTTAAATTGATTAATGCCCTATTCGGTTAACTATTTTATCATTTAAAATATGTTAGCTTCTGAACCAACCAAACCACCACCCATTGTTATCAGAACAACCCCGCCCTTCACAAAAAGGGAGAACGTCGTGAAGTTTGATTCCCATTCAACGGGATACACCTGTAAGCCTTTTAACGCCTTCAACTTCAAAAATTATTTTTATCCTTTGTTCCTTTTCCTATTACTTCTTTTTATTTTATTATTTTATTTTTATTGTTATTGGTCTGATTTTTATATTTTTCTATTATTTCATGTTATTTGATCTGTGTTTGTATTGGAGAATATGTGCTTCTCCCTGATATGCAGACTGTAGAGGGGATCCCCTGTTTGATTGCCATTTTTTATGACGTAATTAATTTTACTACTTTCTTTGGGGATTTGTGTTTTTCCTAGAATTCGAAGTGAGCTAGAGGAACTCGAAGTGGGCTAGAGGAAGGACCCCTGTTTATATTTCTCGCTTTTATCGCTTTTTATGGATGTCATGCATATACAACCAGTTTCATGCATCATATTTTTCATGATTAATTGCTCATGCATCACGTGGTGTGTCATGCATACATGAAAACTCAATTTTATCAAAATTGTATAATTTTTAAGCCAAAACTGTTTATAAATTGGAAAATCCTTTTTCTAAACTTGTTTTTATCAAATCATGAATTCCCGAATCCAACTATGGTTCGAGGCCAACTTTTTCTAAATTGGGAAAAATGATCAAATTTTCCTAAAAATGGATTTTATAAAAAATGGTTTCTTAATCACTGAAGAAAATTATTTTCTTAATCACTGAAGAAAATTATTTTCTTAAAGATTAGGTGGCAACTCCTAACATGTCACACATGCACACCAATGGACACATGTGGGGTGTACAAATTTAGGACCTGGCCACAACCGTGATGTCATGCACAATTTGACCCTTCGTGCTCAGTTTCCTTGAGCCAGAAACTCATAGGCGCACTGGGAAATCCAGCGGGCTTCGGACGGGGCCTCACACTCGTATGATTGTTGATATTAATAGTACTCCTTATATAGTGGAAAAAAGGCTTTTGGATGTGGATAACTTCAAAAGAATCCCTTTTATAATCCAATTCGGAAGGTCGACACGACCCTAATTAAATAACGTATGGGACCGTGAGGTCTCAAATCCCGCCCCGTGCAGATTTCTATGTCGATGTACCCCAAACTCAATTTCATTCCAGTAACGTGTACGGGCCCTTATTGGTTCCATACGGCCAGTGCCATTTTCAATTTCTTCAAGTCCTCTATTACTAAAAGTGGCACAGCCCGTGCCAATTTAAAACTTCCTCAAATAACTCTAAAAATTGCTCCATGTTATTGCATTCGCTCAGGAACTCTATCTTTTAATCAAATAACTCCATTTTTGCATAATTTCCTGACTTTCTCTAAAAAGCACTTAACAAATGCATTAAACGCAATTTTTGGATAAAAATAAACTTAAATGTGTAAGAAAAATATGTAAAAATATGCACAAAACAACACACCTGCATGCAAATAGAAAAAATGGAACCAAGGTAAAACCTTTTGGCTTACACTATAATAAAGAGGAAAATAAGTAAATATAATAATGTACAATAAGAGTAACCTTTTTTTCTCTAAGTAACTTTGAGTATTTATAGATGTTCCATGACTGTTTCTTGTCTCTTGAGTCTCGGATAATGGGTTAGTGTCAATAATTGTTCCTTATATTTTGGATATGGAGGTCGTGTCAGTGAATATCATATGGGATGTACATCTTATGCCTTATTACTAACGTAGTTAATGATTATATAAGAGAACTAACTTTTTAAGTACGACACTAAAGTGGCTAGCCAGATTTGAGATCTCCTATTAGAATGTAGGTGGATAGAATTGAATTAGAATGAGACTTTAAGGGATGAAATGATTGTTAGAACAATGATGCAAAAGAATAATAAAAGTGACATAATCTCTCTCTCAAAACCTCTAAAGCTGAACTAGAAATTCAAAACCCATGACAAGTGAGTCGTATGACTCTATAGAGTTTTAAAAGGGCAAAATGGGTGTGATGACTACTGAAGGACTATGGTGATTACCCCAACAGGTAAAATAATTGGTTCAAAAAAGGAAAGAGGAGAGAAATGACTGTAGGGTCTTAGAGGGTTTTCTCCTTTTTTTATCCCCTTTGAACTCGGTTTGAGCATATAAATTCATCTTAGAATGACAGTTGATATGGGTGCAAATTTAAGGGTTTAAAACTTTTATTACTATTCATTTTAATCTAGATTTCAATCTCTAACTCGCTACAAAGTGTCATCTTTCTCCTTAAATCAATGTACCAATACCTAAATAATTTAACCTTTAATGAGCACTTGTATCTACGTTACATTTAAACTAACCTTATCAAAGAAGATGCCATACTATATCATGTGTAACCTACTTAATAAGATTAGACAACATCATTAATGTGATATGACTTACTAGTATAGCTTCATTCGTTATTACTATCTATTGATGAAGGATATTAGGCTGTTGGGGATGACCATTTGGCTACTTGTGATGAAGAATAGATATTGGTACATGTAAATTACGAGATGACAACTGAAATTGTCAATTACTGGTGCATAAAGGTGGTGTGCTGCTAGTGTATTGAGGTGCTCGACTAACAGTACGACAAGTAGGTTTGTCGACAAACCCATGCCAAATTCTAAAGAGCTATTTGAGTCTTGAGATTGTTTTGAATCCCTAAAGTATTAAAGATAAAAGTTTTGGATATTTGAATATCAATTACTTCACTTAATCATAATTTTTTGTTTCAATTTATTCAAATTGTCCAAAACAATAGAGAATATTTATTGACTTTTTGTTTGCAAATTTCAAATGAATGGACTTAAGTAACCATTCATCAAATTCTTCAGTCCCAAGTTATGGTATAATGAGACAAAAGCATTGGTGAAACATCTCTACACAAGGTCACTGAACTAAAAATATGATAACCATATCTAATATCCTCCCACAAAATACGCACTCCAATGGAACATTCGCTCCACTATTTATAAGTTTGATCCTAGTAGGCAAAATATTTTTACAAGTTCTCCAAAAAAAAAAGATAAAATTTTTAGAAGTAACTTTAATTTCTATAACTCGCTCCAATCTATACTAACCCTTGCTCTCACTCTTTTGACCAATGTAGTCCCTTAATAATAATATATGCTTGTGTCATTCAAAAGAGAGTCATTCAACTTTCTTTTCCAGTGACAAAATACAATGTAACCCTAATGCTTCCCTTTCATCTCCGTCGTTGGCCGACTGCTTTTCTCCTTCCTCCGGTGCTTGGCTCTTTGTCCCATTTTTCTCGCTTTCCCCTCTTGTGTTTTATCAGCATCTCTCTTCCTTCTCTTTGCACGACTATGATGTCCCCCTAGCATCGACCTTCTTTTCTCCTCTGCCATCTGCTTAGCCTCATTCTCTAGCGACGGTTCTGCCATTCTGTCTCGTGGTCCCCTCTTTCTTCATTATTTCTTCTTTCTATGTTATCTTTCCCCTTCTGCCCCTTGTTTTGTTATCCCATATTATCCCCTTGTCTTTTGGTTATGGATCCCTCCCTCCTCATTTCTACCCCTTCCCCTAATTCCTCTCTGATTCTCCCTTTCCCTCCCAACACATGTGTGCTCATTGATAATTTGCCTCCATATTTGCCCAGATTTAGTCTTAGGAGGAATTTTCTTAGATTTGGCAAAAATTTGATGGTTTGATTCCTAAAAAATATAGTAAATCAGTCACTAGATTTGGTTTCTTTTATTTATCTGATCATGGTGTTGTGCTATCAGCTATCTCTATTCTCCATAAGTCATCGTTAGGTGATTTCTATTTGAGAGTTGATACGTGGTGTGCTTCCACGTAGCTTGAATGGAACTCCTCCGATTTGGTTAAGTCTACCTACAAGATAGAAAGACGATCAAGGGTGGCCAGATGTGTGTCCGGGGTGAACCCTTCGACGGTTAAGTCAGATTCATTAGAGGAGTTGAGAAATAGCTCTCAGAAATAGAGCTTTGGTGCGTTCATAGAGAACGTAAACTGCATGTCTGAGTACCTCTGTATTACTCGCCTTTCTTTGGAGGGCAGAATCTTCTCAACTAATATGACGATGGAGCTAGCCAAGGGGGAGTGAGATTATGTCTGGTACTACGACCACATGATCAGAGGCTTACTCTTTCCACCCTCTCCTTTTTTTCTATAAATGCTTTGAGTACTTTCAAGTCAACCCCATGATGTTAACACCCAACTTTATCGAAGACCTGCATTGTTTTAAGGTGGTCTGCTATGTGTTGGGTATTTCCAACCCTAGTGTGAAGATGTTCCACACCTTCTTCAACCTGTTTGTTTCCAGCGAGCCCTACATTTGGTGCTTCCAGAAGAAGCCTTTGCGAACCCTCTTTGGGATAAAGGAAAATAAAGTGGACAATTGAAAGAATAAATTCTTTGATGTGAAGGTGTTGAAGCCTCTCAAGAAGGGTCAGGTGGGCTTCGGGTTCCCCATCGAGTATAGAGGAAGGCCCAGGGTTGAGAATCTTGAAAAGAATATGAGCCTCTTTGATGCCCAAGGCATTCGAATCCGTGCTTCCTGCCGTCGTTTCTTTGACCGAAGACTTATCATGGGTTCTTCCTTCCTTCACCATGCTAATGGAGCTTTCATGTTGCCTCACAATGTGCGATGTTTTCAGGTCATTTCTCTCCATCTAGTATCTTTCAACTTTTATTTCTTCTTTTTCTTTACTAACCTTGATTCATTTGCAAAACCTCTGGT
The DNA here is from genome assembly GCA_948294925.1 of Codiaeum variegatum. Taxonomy (NCBI): domain Eukaryota; kingdom Viridiplantae; phylum Streptophyta; class Magnoliopsida; order Malpighiales; family Euphorbiaceae; genus Codiaeum; species Codiaeum variegatum. Next base: position 13,257 of record CAOJBK012931799.1, read on the forward strand.
GGACAAGAAGGCTAAGGTCGTCTTGAAAGAGGTCACCAAGTCTATGGTCGAAGCTTTTTCGGAGGCGAACCTCCCTATTTGCCCCATTAACAACAAGGCTTTCCTGCTCATCCACTACTTCAGGACTAAGCTTTTAAGGATGCGGATCCATGAGGAGAATCAAGCTATTGATGCCTTAAGGAACTGGAATGTGGAGGAGCTCATGTATCGATATTTGAAGAACTTCAAGGTCAGGAAGGAGGACTGAACTTTTCTTTATAACGTGATTCTACTGCCCTCGCAATTGCAGCTGCTGAAGACGAGGGTGAAGAAGTGGATGGGCTCACTGGGGGTGACACTGAAGAGATTGCCATGGATGACCTTCACGAGGAGGAGGTTCCTGATGCACCCCTAGTTTCGAAGAGGGGGCCAAGCAGTCTTGCTGAGCCTTCTCGAGTGGCTCCTATTCCTCTTCTAGACTCGGTGCCAACAGCTGAGGAGAGGAAACTCAAGAGGCTTCATAGGGGGCCTATGGAATGGAAGATGCCAGAGTTTGGGTGAAGGAAACTCAATAGGCTCCTTTATGGCTAGGAAGGTCAAGGAAACACCATCTAAACATTCTAAGTGATGTGGTGGATGGGCTCATGAGGGACCTTGCAACGTTCGCTCAAATGCATGGTTAAGTAATGAGCTTTCTGGATAGGCTGGCCCACAATTAGCGGTCTTTCCACAAGCTGGCCAGCTAATACTACCATCACATCCATGTGGTGAAGGATAGGACTTTACTGTCATAGCAGTACAAGAACTTCCCAAACCTTCAGCCTTCTGAGCTTGTTCGAAATTTGGCATAGTGGAGCATCCTCACCCCTAAGGACATATCCAAGGCAATCATAGCTATAAAAGTTTTGGTTGAAGTGTTGACCCAACCTCCTCCATCTTAGCCTCCTTCTGAAACACTCTCAGCCCCTTTAGGTATGAAAAAAGGCTTTTACTTCTTCATTATTTCTTCTCTCCTACTCTTACTTACTTTATTATGGTTTCGTTTATAGAGGACAAGTGGACTGGTGAGAAGGGTGGTCAAGTTGGTGGGGCTAAAACAAGTGCACAGTCTATTTCGATTTTACCTAGGGTCGAACCTGCCTTCTTGAGGGAAATGATGGAGACACAAAGGGCTAAAAGGGCTCTAAAGTCTCTTCTGAGGCTCTCACAACCTTTTGGAGCTATTCAGCAGGCTACAAAGGTTCATGAGGTGGATCAGTCTATAGCCCTCATGATTGTTGAAGCTAAGCCTTGCCTTAAGGGCCTTGATGAAAGGGCCAACAATCTGCCAACCTTGCCTGTTGAAGACGAAGGGGCTGTCAAAGCTAAAAGGCCAGTTGAGGTTCCTGACATTGATATGAGGGTGTATATAGACGTGTGTGGAAGGAATCTCCCCATCTTCTCTACCTATGGAGGGAACATTTCCGTTGAACTGCCTCACGGTCTTCCTACTCAGTCTATTGGGGATAGTTCTTGAGGTCCCCTGAGCCTAGTCATTTCTCAAGATTAGGCTTCTCATACCTTGAAGGTTTTTTTTTAAACTATTTAAATCTTTTTCTCACCCTTTTCTTCTTGTCTGCAGGAGGTTACCATCTACTTTGATGGGCTACTGAGCGACTTGGAAGCTAGCTGGGCCTCAAATGAAGCGCTGGAGAAGCAAGTGGCTATGCTTCGAAAAGCCATTAAGGAAAAGGATAAGGCCTTGTTTACTGAAAGGAAGGTCTCAGAGGCTCATGTTGCTGAACTTGAATCTCTCCAGAAGAAATATTAAGAGATGAAATCTGCTAATGAGTTTCTAAGGCAGAAAATTAAAGCTCTAGAGGTTGAGAATACTGAGCTCAAGGAGTGCTTCCAGAATTCTAGCGAGGTGGCTAATATTTATGTCAAAAGGCTGGAGGCCTTAGTGGATGGGAGGAGGTCCAAAAATTTGCTGAGTCCCGTTTCTTCAAGGGATGGCACAAATGGTATAACTGAGCCCTAACTTCAGTCTTTGAGAAGTTTCCAGAGGTGAAGGCTCACTTCAACCCCTTAGTCTTTGAGGGAATTGTACCAGATATTCATCTTCATGAGTATCTTGACAACATGGTTGCCCCTGACCTTACCTTCCTGGACCAAATTCCATCTACCTACGATAAGTCAAGAAACCCTCCCCAGGCATCTTCTTTCAGCCATTCGAGTGAGGATCAAATGTCCATCAGTAGTGTGGTTCAGGCTTCGAACCAAGAAGCTTCCTCTTCACAAGTTCTTCATTCTTAAGACCTTTACCTTATTAATTCTTTGTGATTTATACTTGTATTATCGTAACACTTTGTACACAGTTTTTTGATTTAAAATTGTTGTAACACTTTGCACATAATTATTTGTTTTAATAAAATCCATTTTTCTTCTATTCTTGTTGTGTAATTTTATCTTTGTTTACCTTTAATTAGAACATACACGAGGCTTTATGTGTTGCTATATCCTTAGTTCATTTAGGTTATAGGACCTTTCCTAGGAGGTCCCCTACCTTTTGAATTGTATTTAGCATTCTGACTCGTCTAAGCCTTGGTGCTTCCATTGTAGTATTCTTCATTAGTCAAGTTAGCTTAGTGCCCCCCTTGGAGGGTCTTTCACTAGTCAAGCTACACTTGGTGCCCCCTTGGAGGGTCTTTCACTAGTCAAGCTAAACTTGGTACCCCCCTTGGAGGGTCTTTCACTAGTCAAGCTAGACTTGGTGCCTCATCTCTAGAGGCCTTGGTGCTCCCCTTAGAGGGTCTTTTGCCAGTCAAACTGGATTTGGTGCTCCTCTTGGAGGGTCTTTTACCAGTCAAGCTAGACTTGGTGCCCCCCTTGGAGGGTCTTTTGCCAGTCAAGCTATGCTTGGTCTTCCTTGGCTTCTTGAAGTCTCGGTGTCCTCCTTAGATTCTTGAGGTTTCGGTGTCCTCCTTGGGTTCTTAAGGTCTCAGTTTCCTCCTTGACTTTTTGAGATCTTAGTGTCCTCCTTGGCTTCTGGAGGTCTCGGTGTCCTCCTTGGTTTCTTGAAGTCTTGGTGTCCTCCTTAGCCTCTTGAAGTCTTGGTGCCCCCCTTGGAGGGTCTTTTGTCGGTTAAGCTGGGCTTGGTACCTCATCTCTAGAGGTCTTGGTGCCCCTCTTGGAGGGTCTTTCACCAGTCAAGCTGGGCTTGGTGCCCCCCCCCCCTTGGAGGGTCTTTCGCTAGTCAAGCTAGGCTTGGTGCCTCATCTCTAGAGGTTTTGGTGCCCCCCTTAGAGGGTCTTTCGCCAGTCAAGCTGGGCTTGATGCCCCCCTTGGAGGGTCTTTTGCCAGTCAAGCTGGGCTTGGTGCCCCCCTTGGAGGGTCTTTTGCTAGTCAAGCTGAGCTTTGTTGCTTTGAGCTTCATGGTGTAGTCAAAGGGATGTCTTTTCATTTTCAATCAAGAGTAGTACAATTTTAAATACTTTACATTCCATGTATGAGGCACCTCTTTGTCTTCCATGGTTCGCAACTTGTATGTGGCTGGGCTAATGGCTTACTCCACTTTGAATGGGCCTTTCTAGTTTGGTGATAGCTTTCCCATTGATTATAGGCTCCTCATCACCAAGTCTCATGCCCTAAATATCCTGCTTCTGACCCTTCGGTTGAAGTAGTTTGCAACTCTGTTCTTATAGGCTATAGTTCTCATGGAGACTTGTTCTCTCAGTTCGTCCAGCAGGTCGAGGTTGATCCTCCTCTCTTGCTCATTCTCTTCCTTGTGACAGTAGTATACCCTTCCACTAGACTTCCCAATATATACTAGGAGGACTGCTTCAGTGCTAAAGGTGAGGGAAAAAGGCATTTCGCCTGTTGATTCCCTAGGGGTTGTCTTGTAAGCCTATAACACATGGTGTAGTGGCTCTCCCCAGTTTCTTCCACATCATTCTAGCCTTCACTTCAACCCTTGGACAATGGTTCTATTAGTGACCTTGGTTTTCCCATTTGACTGAGGGTGGGAAACTGAGGAAAAGTGTTGCCTTATGTTGAGGCCTTTGCAAAAGTCCCTCATCTTGGCATTGTCGAATTACTTTCCATTGTCCTTGACTATCTGGTGAGGCACTCCGAACCTACATACAATGTTCCTCCATATAAATTTCTCCACATTCTCTACTATGATTATTGCTAAGGCTTCTTCTTTTACCCATTTGGTGAAGTGTTCTACTGCCACCAGGAGGAACTTCTTATGTCTTATAGTTGTTAGGAAAGGTCCCACTATGTCCATTCCCCATTTGGCAAAGGGCTATAGACCATAGATGGGTATTTGTTGGGCTATCGGGGCCTTGTTCAGGTTGGCGAACCTCTAACATTCTTGACACCTTCTTATCAGCCTCATAGCATCTTCCTTCATAGTGGGCCAATAGTACCCATGTCTAATGGCCTTGGTTACTAAGGTTTTTCCTCCCACGTGCATTCCACAAGCACCTTCGTGCATCTCTCTCAATACATACCCAGCTTCAGTTGGAGTTAAGCATCTGGGCCATGGTAAAGAGAAAGCCCTTTTGTAGAGGACCCCATTGTACATAGAGAAGTGAGAGATCCTCTACTTGATTTTCTTTGCCAGCTTCGAGTAATCTGGGAGCTTGCCTTCATCTAGGTATTCTCTTATCGGATCCATCTAATAAGATTCTGGCTCTGTAACCATGACAAATTCAGGATCCTCTGTAGAAGGCTGGATAAGGACCCTTAAAAACACTCTGGTTGGAATGTCAGCTGGGTGGGCTGCTACGAGTTTGCTTAGATTGTCTACTCTGCTGTTGACCCCCTTTGGAATCTTTTTGAACTCAACTTCGATCCTTTTCTCCTTCACCTTCTTCAGCTACAAGTCTATTTTCTCTAGGTATTTGACCATGTCAGGGTGTCTAGCTTTTTACAACCCTTTGACATGTCCTAATACTAGTTGTGAGTCACTACAGATATGCAGTGTTTCGACGTGTAGATGTTTGGCCATGAGAAGGTGATAATCGATAATTTATGATTTAATATATCCCATTTTCTTAACGATTTTGTGCTTTAAATTGAATTTGATTTATTTGTTCTAAGTGTTTTCAGTTATTTTTAAGAATTTAATTGAAATCCAAGGTTAAAAAGAATTATTGTGAAGTTCGGGTTTGAAAGACGATGAAAACGAGCTAAAACGGAGCGAAAACGGCGGACAAAACCTCCCACGGGAGTCGGCACG
>CAOJBK012932226.1:0-11480 GCA_948294925.1 Codiaeum variegatum
AAGTTTGTAAAATAAGTAGAAGAATATAATAGACACTACTTTTTATCTCTGTTTACCTTCCGTCTTATAAATTATGTTTTAGAGCGGTTATTCCTCCGCATTAGAACGAATGTGGGATCATAACCATCGTGGTTTCTTAAATATTGAATCATGGAGGTCACAGGTTTATAACTGATTTACTCACAGTGTCTCGCCCATGTTGAGGGTAGAGTTACACTGAAACCGACTAGCACATATTAGAGGTGGAATTACTCTCAAGGTGACTTATCCATATTGGAGGTGGAGCTACTCTTAAAGCACTAACCCATGTTGGAGGTGAAGCTACTCTTAAAGTGACTAGCCCATATTGAAGGTAGAGTTACTCTCAAAGCGACTAGCCCATATTAGAGGTGGAGCTACTCTTAAAGTGACTAACTCATATGTGACTAACCCATATTAGAGGTGGAGCTACTCTCAAAGTGACTAGCCCATATTAGAGGTGAAACTACTCTCAAAGTGACTAGTCCATTTCGGAGGTGGAGCTACTCTCAAAGTGACTAGCCTATATTGGAGGTGGAGCTACTCTTAAAGCGACTAGCCCATATTGGAAATGGAGCTATGCTCAAAGCGTCTAACCCATATTGGATCTCACCTGTCGCTTAGGGTCACTGGGTTGAGCCACGTACTATCACATGCCCCCCTAAAAAATCATTGATGGAATATCAAGGATCATTAAACATTTTTTGTTCTACTCCGATGTTAATAAATTTCCTTTTTTTTTTCTCTTTTATTTAAAACCTCTTCTCTCAAAGTTTTTTGTGCTTTATGGAGTGGTTTATCAATCTTCAAGAGAATTCCAGGTAATTTTCTCTTTCCTTTGTACTATTTAATCTTGATGCCTTTGCTTTTTCATATGTCTTGTTGTTTATTTTTAGCTTCAATTTCTTTTCTTCTTTTTCTTCACATCTGCCCCTTAGACCTCGCCTAGTGAATTTGTGTGTTGTTATCACCGAATCTCACAGATGAGCCACCTTTGTCCTCCCTCAAAAGGTAGCTTGTGGTTCCTCATTCTCAAATAAGGTGCAGAGGCACTCCCGAAGGATGGGAATAGCTTGTGTGAGGTTCCTTTCAAGGCTAGTTGTTGAGTCTGAGCTAAGGGGGAGTGGCGGTCGGTGAAGAAGGGGGTGAACTGGGTGTCTTTAAGAGCATAAGAGGGGTGAGATACTCTCTCCCCCACTCACCTTTTCATGGCTTTATATGGGAGGGTAGCAATCATTTAGACCAGGCGAGCTACTTTTCTCCTAGTTCACCATTTCATGTCTTGAGTGAGGAGGAGTGTTGCCATTTTGATCATAGGTGAGATACTCTTCTCTAGCTTGTCGTTTCGTGTTGTGGAGGAAGGGCATCGTCATTTTGATTTGGGAAAAGTTACTCCTCCCTATTCATTTTTTATGGCTTAAATGGGAGAAAAAGAGTGTTGTTTTGACTTAGGTGAGTTGCTCCTCCTTAGGCGAGCTACTTCCTTTGGGTGAGTTGCTTCTCTTTGGTGAGCTGCTTCATTTGAACAAGCTTCTCCCCCTTTTTGGATCTTCATTTTGAGAACAAAAGGGAGGGCTTCCATTTAGGTTAAGCGAGCCTCCCCCTTTCTTATTCTCTCATCGTTTTGATCTTTAGAGAATGTAGGGTCATTATTTTAGGATTAGGCGAGCTACCCTCTACCTTTTGCTATTTTTTTCCTTGTGAAACCCATATACTCTATCATTTTGAAGTTCCTGAGTGATCTTGGAGTTGGCATTTTGGCCAAGCACTCCTTTAGTTGCTATTTTGAAGTAATAGGGTGACCTTGGAGTTGTTGTTTTGACCCTTGGGCAAGATGGGGTGAGCTCAACCTTCCTAACTCACCTATTGAGGCTTGAACATATAAAGGAGCTCACCTCTTTAGTCATGGGGCAAGCTCAATCTTCTTGGCTTACCTCTTGAGGCTTAGGCATGGAAGGGGGCTCACCTTTTTTACCATGGGGTGAGCTCAACCCTCCTAACTCGCCTCTTGAGGCTTGAGCATGGAAGGGAGCTCACCCTTTTGGCCTTTAGTAGAGTTCAACCTTTGTAGCTCGCCTTTTGAGTCTTGAGTAAGGAAGGGAACCCGCACTTTAGGTCATGGGGCGAGCTCAATCTTCCTAGCTCACCCTGAGGCTTGAGCATGGAATGGAGCTTACCCTTTTAGCCTTTGGGCTAGATCAAACTTCCTAGCTCACCTCTTGAGGCTTGAGCAGGCAAGGGATCTCACCCTTTTAGGCCATATATAGGAAAGTTAAGCCATTGAATCACCATTTTGGACTACAAGGCGAGCTCAGCCCTCTAGCTTATTGTTTTAAGGCTTGAGCATGGAGGGGATCTACCTTTGGACCCATAGGAAAGCTCACCTCTCTAACTCACCATGTTGTGCTTTATCTTCTTTATTAAGACTTCTATGTTGTAGGGTGGGATGAGCTACATCCTTAGGATGTCATTTTATGCAGATTAGGCTCCCATAGATGTGTCATTTTTGGGTGAGTCGACACCCTTAGGTTGTCATTTTATGTTTCACTAGTTGGTTTGGGGTGCCATTTTAGCAGTCTTAGCAAGCTACAGCCTCCAAATAGTCATTTCATGGCTTACAAGAAAGGGTGGCCTCAACATTTTGTGATTGGTGAGTTACTCTCTTTTCTTTTTTTGCCTTTTCATGTTGTGGAGTAGGGCCATCATCGTTTTGATTAGAAGAGACACTCTTTCTCCCTACTTGTTATTTTATGGCTAAAGTGGGAGGAAGGAGTATCATTTTGTCTTAGGTAAGCTGCTTCCTTTGGATGAGATCCTCCTCCTTAGGTGATCACTTCCCTTGGGTGAGCTCCTCCTCCTTGTGTGAACTGCTTTCTTTAAGCGAGCTTCTCCTGCTTGGGTGAGTTGATCCTCCATGAGTGAGTTTCTCTTTTATGTGAGCTCGTCTTCCTTGGGTGAGCTGCATCCTTTATGTGAGGGTAGCTGGCGCTTTGGCCTTAGACGAGCTACTCTTTCCTGACTTATTATCTTGTGAAGCATGGGCTTGAGAGTAGTTGCCATTTTGGCCTTAGGCGAGCTACTTTCTCCCAACTCATCATTTTATGGAGTATGGGCTTGACAGCAGTTGTCATTTTTTACTTGGGCACACTATTCTCTCCTTGTCACAGTTTCGTGGCTTATGAACGAGGGAAATATTATTGTTTTGTTACTGGAAAGCTAGTCCTTCTCATTTCTTACCATTTTATGTTATAACGGAGAGGGTGGAGCTTCCATTTTGAAGTGGCAAGCTACCTTTCTACTTTTCCTCATTTTTGTGATGCTTGGGTAGAGAGAAGTTGCTACTTGGGTGAGCTTCTCTTTGTCCCTTAAAGAGACTTATTGTGTTGTGTATATTCATTGGTTCCTTCTTTGATGAACTCCTATTCTTAGGTTAGATTTTTTATGATTTTTAACCTGACTCACTTTGTAATGAGCTTTTTTGGCTTGTCCCTTTATGATTTATCTTTCCTTTTCAGGATGCTTGAAATTCCTTTTAGGAGATTTTTGTAGGTAGCACGATTCATCTTTCGATGAATTCTTCTGGAATTCCTCGAAAGTTTAGTTGTATCATAGTGATGGTTTTACTTTCTCATTGATAAGTGAATTTACCCTTAGGTAATTCAACTTACCTTATTTATCCCAATTCGTCGAGAGTTCCTTAAGTCGTCATTACTTGATGTTTCTGCATTTGAACTCTTTGATTTATTTACTTTATTAGCATATTAATAGAATAACTCACATAATATGTGTAAGGAAATAACTTCATTGAAATTTATAATTATGGATACATATTTCATAGGCCACCAAAACTCAGTGGGTGTACCGGGCCATCCCAACTAGGGTAGTGCCTCCTTAGCTTCCTCATCCTTTGTCATGGACTTACAAAATTAGATATTTACATAAAGAATACAATAGAAAAAGGTAAATATGAAAACAATTAAAATAAAGCAATAGAAATTAGACTCTTTTAGTCCTAAAGGTAATATTTCTTCAGATTATCTACATTCCATGAATGTGGGAGAATTTTCCCTTATAATCCTCTAATTGGTAGGCTTTCATCTTCAAAGCTCTTCTTACTTTATAAAGACCTTCCCAATTAGATTGTAGCTTTCCTACTCTTGCATTCCCTCCCCCTTACTCAACCTTTCTCAATATGAGATCTCCTTCTTGAGGTTCCAGCAATCCTTTGTGTCATGACCTTCATCTTTATGAAACTCGCACTACTTATTGCTATCATGTTTGTCCCGTGAGGTACTACTCATCTTTGCCAACTATTGAACACTTTCTCCTATTGTCTTTATCCATATTAATAAATTAGATCGGGAGGTAGTGAGTCGGGTGAAGGTTTTATTTTTGTACACACCATATCTTTGGCTATCATTTTTCTTTATAAGTTTTATGACTATTCCTGGATATACTTCCACGCTCAACCTTATCCACCTCTGGTCACTAATTTCATTCACCTAACCCTTGAAACCCTTCTTCCAATCAGATTTAGGCTCGGGCTATCCCTATCACTTCCTCCAAGGAGTTTGGTTCAACTTCCAAGAGCTTCTCTTTGCAGTCCCATGCTTGTTGTGTTGTTGAAAAAGGTCAAATAGGCTATTGGGTAGTCTTCCACCATATTGACCTCTTTATTAAACCTCTGAATGTAGTCTCGCAAACTTTCCTCACCGTGCTGCCTTATTGTCATCAAATCCGTTAAGACTTTGGTATGCTCTATAGATGCTATGAATCTAGCCTGGAAAACATTGGATAATTACTTGAAGCTTTTGATGGAGTTGGGCTTAAGAGATAAGTACCACTTATGTGCCACCCCTTTAAGTGTCATGGGAAATAGTTTACACAATACATGGTCCTTTCATGTTTGAGCATTGATCTACGTGCGAACTCATTCACATGGTTCGTGGAGTATGTTATTCCATTGAAATGGTCATAGTGAGTTGGAATTTTAAACTTTCTGGGATGGTCTTTCTCCAAGATAGCTTTCGATAATAGAGAATCAGTGATGTGACCAAAATCCTACAGCTTTTCCTTAATGCCCATTTTGCTCAGCACTTTCTGCACCTACTTGTCAATGTCATTAACATGTCTAGACGTAGTTTCTCCTTATGAACTTGAAGTCTCATCATAGTCAATTCCAACCATTGTCTTTTCTTTATTTCTGGCATTGGCACTCCTTACTGGAGTATTTTCTTTGGGGGCTTTGGATCGGGCAGCTTCATTCCTTATTGCCACTGGGATTACTATCTATGGTAGAGGTAGTTGGGAAGCTTGGCTCACCATCTCCTTAAGTTCGCCCATTTACCATCTCAAACCATTAAGGCATTAAATAACTATTGCACTGTAGCTGGGTTATTGAGGTCTGGAAGTTGATTTATCACTGTAGCTTACCTTTCTTAAGGAGGGTTGGCTGGTTAACATTGGGCATCGGCATCTTGGTGGTGGTGGTGGTGGCATGCCTCATGCCCCCTAAAGCACTTCTTTTTGATTGGCTGGTTGTTGGTGGGGCTCTTGCCTGATTAACCTGTCCTCCACATTCTCCTCCAATTGGGATTGGATTTCTTTGTGGGGGGATTGACTGATTGCCTTATATGCTTCGCCTCTCTATCTACTAGCTCACCTTCTCCACTTAGGATTGGATTTCTTAATGGTGGGTCAACTAGTTGTCTCATATACTCCACTTCTTGATCCACCAGGTCACCTCTTGCACATGGCTCTCTCCTTCGGACATTCTAGTTCAGGCATCCATCTGGCTACTCCGGGAAGTGGTTAAGTCTCAAGTTTAGGTCCAAACTCAATTGAGAATTCTGCATTGTCACCTTAAAAATCAAACTGAACATGAAGGAGTGTCCACGTTCATCGCACCAATAATGTTTCAGTTCCCATTAAGGATCACATTGTTACACCGAACTTGAACACTAGTTCTCCTACAAAACAAAGGTTAGAGGGGACCAGGCAGTTGCCTGGATAGCCACTCAGGTGATTAATTCAGTCAAGGTATTTGAGGTAAGTCTGTAGAATAAGATAATAGACATTGCCCTTTACCTTTGTTTACCTTCTACCTTATATATTATGTTTTGGAGAGGTTTTTCCTCCACATTAGGATGAAAGTGGGATAATGGCCATCATGGTTCCTTAAATATTGGATCATGGAGGTCATGAGTTTATAACTAATTTACTCAAAGCGTCTTGCCCATGTTGAGGGTAGAGTTACTCTCAAAGCGACTAGCCCATATTGGAGGTGGAGCTACTCTCAAAGCAACTTTCTCATATTAGTGGTAGAGCTACTCTCAAAGTCACTAGCCCATATTGAAAGTGGAGCTACTCTCAAAGTAACTAGCCCATATTGGAGGTGGAGCTACTCTTAAAACAACTAGCCCATATTGGAGGTGGAGCTATTCTTAAAACAACTAGCCCATATTGGAGGTGGAGCTACTCTCAAAGTGACTGGCCTATATTGGAGGTGGAGGTGGAGCTACTTTTAAAGCGATTAGCCCATATTGGAGGTGGAGCTACTATTAAAGCGACTAGTCCATTTTGGAGGTGGAGCTACTACCAAAGTAACTAGCCTATATTAGAGGTGGAGGTACTCCTAAAGTGATTAGCCCATATTAGAGGTGGAGCTACTCTTAAAGCGACTAGCCTATATTGGAGGTGAAGTTATACTCAAAGCGTCTAGCCCATATTGAATCTCGTCTAGGCGACCTATAGTCTCTTAGGGTCATCAAGTTGAGCCAGGTTAGGAATGGAAATGAGGCGGGTTTAAGAATACTATCCTCGCCCCATAGATAATCGGGGCAAAGACAGGGTGGGGTAAATCGGGTTAGGGGGGGGGGTGAGGAGGGGATGGGGATCCCCATTTATATTTTTATAATTTTATTAATATAAAATTTTCATAATTTATATAGTTTAAATAAAATATTATGTATGTTTTTGTTAAGTTTTATATATTATCAATAAATATTTAAATAATATTAGTACAATTCAATGTTTAATGATATACTTTTTAAAAAAAATTAATAACTTTTATATGTATAATATGAAATTATGATAAAAATATATGTGCGTATATTAAATTTTATAAAATCAAGGCAGGTAGGGTTGGGGCAGGGCGGGGAGAGTCAATTCCATCCCTACCTCATTAGCTTAGGCGGGATGGAGATTTCCCATCCGATTCGAGGCGGGGACAGGTTAACCGTCGGGGCGAATCGAGTTTTGCCATCCCTAAGCCAGGTAGTATCAATATTATATGAATATTTTATGTAAAATAGATATTTCTGTTGTGCTAAATGAATATTTTATACAAAATAAATATTTCGATTTTATTGATTGAATATTTAATAATAGTATAATGGATATTTTTTATTAAACTAATAAAAGTATTGAATGTATATTTTATATAAAAATAAATATTTATGTTTTGCTGATTGAATATTCAATAAGCACATAATGTATATTTTTGTTTAAACTGATAAAAGTACCGAATGAATATTTTATACAAAATAAATATTTTTATTTTACTGATTGAATATTTAATAAGAACATAATATATATTTTTACTTAAACTGATAAAAATACAATAATAGTATGTGTTTATTTTAAAAAATGAATATATTTTTATTAATTATTAAAGTATTATTGAATAAATAATGAATTCTAAAACACATGTGCAATGGATATTTATATTACAAGATAAATATTTAATGAATATTTTTTGAAATAAAATATTTAATAACTATAAAATGTAATATATTTGGATGTGAAAAAAATATGAAGAGAGAGATGCATAAATATTTTTTCTCATTATTGGTAGAGCCCACATCGTCTCAGTAAGATAATTCAAAAACTATGAATTTATAAAGTGAGATGGGTCCGGATCTATATTTTAAATTTGGACAGAGGCTCACGTCAAAAATTCCCAACTATTTATTGCATTTTTTGACATTTTTTATTTAAAAAAGTATTTATGACATAAATAAAATATATGTTTAATTTTTTTTACAATAAAAGATGGGTAATTATCCACTTAACACCCGTGATCAAATCTTAATTAATGTGAAAGAATATAATTACTATACATTTTTTTTTAGTTTAACGAATTATTCAAACTTAAAAATTTAATTTTTTTTTAATAAAGAAAGAGGTCAAAGCCTAAAGCAAGACAACATCACCAAAATTAAACGGAACAAAGTTTGGAGAAAGCTACTCCCAAAACATCTTGTTGCATAATATCCAACAGGTGGAATGTCTAGAATTTGAACTCCAGTTGTGCGATTGAATCCCATATTAGCAAGAAACTCTGTTGCACGATTGCCCTCCCTCCGAGTATGGCAAAATTTCACCTCCATGTCATTAAGGCGCAAGTTGCGAATATGCTTCAATAAGAAGATTTGGATGAGTTGCTGAGTGGGAGTGTTGGATAACCAATGAATCACAACTTCATTATCAGATTCTACCATCATCCGATCCAAATACAAATTGCAGGCTAAAGATAATGCATGGTTAATGCCTCAAAGCTCAACGTTGATGACACTACAACTGCCTAGATTGGCAACAAAACCTTATATCAAATCTCCATGGTGGTTTCGAATAATCTCACCAGCGGTGGCTTTCTGAGAGGAGGATGTGAGGTTTCATCGATGTTGATTTTGTACCTATTTTAATTTTTCTTTTACAAAAGACATGTGAAAATTAATTAGCATGTATAATTGTAAAATTTAGAATATAGAATATACTTTCTCTAGTGCTAATTTGACTTTTATTTTAAATTAAAATTATAAATAATTATTAAAAAATTGTTTTCTTTTCCGAGTTCTATTATTATATTTGACAGAGATTTAAAAATAAAAATGAGACATATAAAAAGCCAAGTAGACATTTGCAATCTTTTAATGTAAAAATATAATTTTTATTGCTGAACTTTTTAAAATTTTCTAATGTGGTGTCTCAATAATTTTTTTATTCAGTTTGATATTTAAATTTTGGAAAAAATTAATAAATTAATACTTATGACCGATTTGTGTTGGCCAAATTACTGAGGCGTGCGGCTGACTCAGCATTTAACTTATCTGACTCAGTAGTCCGACCATCATAAAATCAGTCAGAAGTATTGATTTGTTAAATTTTTTTCAAAGTTCAGACACTAAACTAAACAAAAAAAATATTCAAACACCATATTAACAGATTTTAAAAAGTTCATACACCAAATTTATAATTAAACCTTTTACATTTGCAATTTTTATGGGATAATGATAACTCTAGTACTTAAACTTGATATGAAAAAACAAATTAGTGTCCGAACCTGTTAAAGTGACAAATAAGTGTTTGTAATAAAAAAATATTAACAAAACGGTGCTTACATCCAGTTTCTCTCAAATGAAAACTTACATTGATTTTTTTTTTTTAAATTTTGAAAAATTACAAAATCTAAAAAATGAAAAATTTAGATCTGAAAAGTTGATTCTCTCTTGATCTCATTTCTCCATCTCATCCATCTGTTTATTTATCTTTAATTTCAAGCACCGTTGTCTTAGTTTCATTTTGGGGGTGATTGTTGTTGTAGTAATAGTGGTGGGATGAAAACGTGGTTGGTTGAACAAATTGAAAATTTGGAGTTTTTGTTTTTTTCTTTTTATGAGAAAAACGAGTTTGAAAAGTTATAAAATTTGTTGTGGTGGATTTAGATTGGAGATTTGTTTCAGTTGAGTGAAATTTCTTCAATTTTGTTTTGGCCAAATTTTTACTATTACAATATTTTTTTTAAAATTAGATCCTAAAGATTTTAATTTATCTAGAAAGAAAAGAAAATTAAAAAATAAAAGAAATAAGTAATTAGAATAAAAAGATATTCTTGGAAAAAAGAATAAAAAGATAAGTTTTGATATATAAAATTATTAAATATGATAAAAAAATGTATATAAAAAATAAACTTAAAAATTTTCAAAGAATATAAAATTGAATCAAATTTCATTTGTTTAGGATTAAAGATGGTGATAGGTCCAATGCCTTATAACTTCTGATCTCGATTTAAATTGGACTTGGATTAAGATACATTCACAATAAACAAAGTGGACTAAGAGAGCTAGGTTTGTTGCCTGACAATAGTCCTCTGATGCTCAAGTTAGTAATGGACTTAGATTCCTTAGCTCCTATGGAACCTTTGGGAGAATCATATAATTCAGTAATTTTGGGCTAGTTTTTACGTACCTTAGAAAGTGTGCCATCGTTGGGTATTTATAATGATCACGTAGACCACATGTCTTATTATAAGAGGGCTATGTGGCAGCTTCTGCGTAAGACAATGTGTAATCTTTTCAGGATTGAATGGCATTTTGCAAGGATGGATTTCTTACATGTGTCACGAGGAGAATGGTCGAAGGTCTCATTCGGGATATATCTTTGGTATATCTTACAATGAGGCCTAGGGACAAAGAAGTCCTATTATCTTAGTATAGGCTATAGAGGACATAGGCATGGGCTTAGGCCCATATTCTCTGTAGGTTTCTTAGACGTCTTTAAGCCTAAGTTCCTTGGGCCTGTTTAGACCGACCTGTATCAGTGTCCTCCCTTATTCATATGATGTTGAAGAATTCTCTGATATGATTCCTCTGTTTGAACAAAACCAGTTCTAGCAACGCTCTAAGACCTTTATTTTTTATTTGGGCTTTTCGCCTCATGGTGTCGACAGCCTCTACTCCCTTTAATCAGAAATTTGGGTTATCTAGGTATAGTTTTGTAGCTTCAGCCCTTGTTTTACTGAAGTTGAGGTGCAAGAAGATTTTATACAACTCGCCACATGTTCCATCGTTATTTAAGATGTTTTGTCACATGCACCGTTTTAAGTTACAACAGCTAATATGATGAAAAGTCTTCTAGAAGGTCTATATATATCTCATTTCACATGTCCCTTTCTATTGATTTTCTCTCACAATTCTTTTTCTTCTTCGACCTAACCTTTTTTCTTTCCGACCACCGGCACTCTACTTACTCAAATGACTCGCACTAGACCATCTCAAGGTTCAAAAGCTACCTCTATAAGTCGAGAGGAATTCATCATCAACTCCTTAGTTCCTACTTGGAAAAAGGTAATTACCAAGTTGAAGATTAATTGGGAGCCACTTCAGGCTAACTTCGATAGCATTTCCTTAGAAGTTTCTTTCATCTTTCCTTCCCCATCTCACTATATCTTCCAAGAGGATCCTCTTCTAAATATTCCATTTGTTCATCAAGAGTATGTTATATTTTATGACCATATGTTTCGAGGCCTTCTTCTTCCTCCCTTCGACTTCTTTCTAAACGTCTTCAGGCATTTTGGCGTGCTACCCTTCACCCTTACCCCAAATTCGATTCTGGACATCCACGGATTTGAGGTTCTTTGTTACTGTTTGGGGATCCTTTCCCTTTCAATAGAGCTCTTTCAA
>CAOJBK012932890.1:0-11799 GCA_948294925.1 Codiaeum variegatum
TTTTTTTTATTTGCTTGCTAGTTTATATGAAGTTAATAGTTCTCTTTTCATTTTGATAAATAAGCCTAGGATAGTGAGGCCGGTAAGGGCTCTGTTTAGTTCCGCCACGAACGGCGGTGGTGCTTGGTGCAATCTGAAGCCTTTGAAGAGTTCCAACTGTCTGGTGGTTTGAGCTCCAATTTTTTTCTTGATTCAAGGCTTTTGCTGGTGGCTGGGAAGATGAAGGCGAGGGACTTGGATAGGGGTGGAAGCCAATACGGGTGGTTCTCAAGGAGGCGAAACGAAGCTTTGAGTAAGAGATTGAAGCTCCGATTGTTGAAGGATGGATTCAGCCGTGAAATGGCTAATCTTTGTGTGATCTATCTTTTTCTCAGATTTGGGATTGTTATGACCAGTTGCACACTTTATCAATATGATTCGAGGTTGCGTTTCGGTTGCCTAGACCCTCAGTCGTCCAGGTCGCTGGTCGCTTCCACGCCGGTGAGGAAAGACTAGAGGGTAGATTAGATTTGTAGGCCAATGGGTCGTGGTGTTGGGCTTCAGACCCAATGTAGTTTCTGGACTTCTTCAAGTCCTTTTTTTATTTCAATCTTTGAATGTATTAAAAGTATATAATTGGACTTAGCCCCCATTTCTGATTAATGTTAACCTCTTTTACTAAGAAAAAAAAAACTTAAATATATTATTACATGATAAATAAAAAATAAATTACAATAATTTTAAGTACATCACCTTATTTTAATTATATTTTAAATTATAGTAATTTGTAATTTATTTTAAATTTTTAACTCCGTCAATTATATAAATAATACTATTTTCAGAATAATATTTGTTAATATCATAGCAAATATAATTTTTTTTTAATTTAAGATTATTTTTTATTTTCAACGGAATATGTAATTAGTAAACTTGTATTACATATAAAAATTTATAACTTAATTGAAATACTTATTATTTTGGACCTAGTAAATACTGCTCAAATAAAAATAATAATACTCAATTTTTAATATTTACCTCTTTATGTTAAGGTCCTAACTCTGCCAATTATATGGATTAGAATGATCTCTCTATATGAATGAAAATTATTAGGTCTAATGATAGAAAATATTTCATAATTTACCTTTTTTTTTTTCAGTTCTACTAATTTTTTTTTTGACAGTAGTTCTACTAAATTTTTTAAGTGTATCAAGTTGTTTAAAATTTACGTTGATGTATCCTATTTTGGACTATTAGATTTTCATAACTTCATAATTTTTAGATAATTAGTAATTTATCATAACTTTGGTTAATTTTTTAGATTTTTTTGGACTATTAAATTTCTATGATTTGATAATTTTATAAATTGATAATTTTTTGAAAAATTGGATAAATTTGAAAAAAATATAAAATATGGAGCATTGAAAATTATTAAATCAAGTTGGATAATTGATGAAGATCCTAAATATGGGACCATTCTTGGATGATTGACAATACAATGCCGTCTGGGGAGTTTTTACCTCCAAGACTTCCAGAAACAGTGACATTTGGGGTTGAAGATACGACGTCGTCCGCTGAGATTTTGCCCCCACCCTTGCAAGAAACAACGACGTCTGAGGTGCCTATCCCTATTGTTGAATCGATTCCTTCGATGGAACGAAGAGAAGTTGTGTCTGGCCTAACATGTGTGGATCATATTGCGATAGAACTGACTCTGGTTATCCCGACATCTTTTTCTAAGGATTTGGAGATGGAGGGGAACAAGGGATAGGGTGATGATGTACTTGCTAACGAATTGATTCAGTTCAGTGAAGGTGATGCCTCTACCGACTCTTCGGAAGATTTACGTTCATGGGCTGAGAGGGTGGAGGATGAAGAAACTGGTTAGACAGAGGCGAAAACCAGGAAATCGAAGAAAGATAAGCATATTCCAGATTCTACTAAATACCGTGCGAAGCTCAATAAGAGACTAATCACCAAGCCAACACGTTATCGATGAAAGTTCTTTACTGGAATTGTAGAGGAATTGGAAATCCTAATTCCCAAAGACACTTATATAACACCTGTATGCAACATCGGCCTGATTTGGTCTGTCTCTCTGAACTCATGATTTTAATTGGATCTATTTCTGACCGCTTTTGGAACTCTATGAATCTTAAGATTGTCAGTTGTAATAACAATGACCCTCATTCTATTTGAATTTTTGTTAATACTAATTTTAGTGATCCTATGGTAGTTAGGTTGGATGATCAACAAATTACAATTGATTTCTCTTGTGATAATGCTTTGCATCGGGTTTCCTTTGTTTATGGTAATGTTTGGTGGATTAGAAGACTGAATTTGTCGAGCGACCTTGCTGCTATTAACCCCTTGGCTGCTTGGAATTGGAAGGTAATAGGAGACTTAAATCTATGTGGGGGGCTCACGATAAAATTGGGTGTCCTCCTGTCCAGCTCCCTTGTAGGGAATTCAAGATTTTTTTATTAATAATAATGACCTTTTATAGCTGCCAATTTCAGATGTCGTGTATACTTGGTGTAATGGTAGACATGGTTTGGCAAGGGTGGATAGTTTTCTTGATCGGGCTTTGGTGAATCAATTGTTGTTGGATTTTTTGTCTTCTATTTCTTGTCTAACATTATTTCATCATTGTTCATATCACTCCCCAATTATGGTTACTTGTTCTTTGAATAATGGTAAGGTGGTGAGTAGATTTTGTTTCCAATCTTTATGGTTATCCCATCCAGGGCTGAAAACATTTGTGGCACAAAATTGGATATCCTCGGTCTCCCTTCCTCCTATTCAGATCCTTACTATCAAACTTCACTCTCTTAGGCAAGCTCTTAAAGTGTGGAATTGGTCTGTTTTTGGGCACTTGGATAGTAATATTAGGAAAGTTGAAGAGCATTTATAAGAAGTGTCGTTGGATATTGTAATTAATGGTATCTCTGACTCTTTGCATTTATTTGAAATTGAAGCTAATGATAAGCTTGATTTTTGTTTGCAGCAAAAGGAGACTTTTTTTAAAGAGAGATCTTGTTTGAAATGGCTTGAGTTCGGTGATAGCAATACGCAATTCTTCCATGGGCTGCACTCTATTCGAAAACCTTTGCAATCCATCTTAGCTTTGTAAATTGATAATAACTTGGTGGATGATCACTGAATCATTCATGATCATATTGTTGGTTACTATGATTCTAGCTGACAAACTATCTTCTATTTGAAGCTAAGATAGTGTCTCCTAACCAATTTGGTTTTTTGAAAGGCAAACAGATTGCATATTGCATTGCTATTATGTCTGAAGGAGTGAATGTTTTTGGCAAAAAATGTTTTGGGGGTAATATAGCCTTGAAGATTGTTATCAAAAAAGCTTTTGATACATTGGATTGGAACTTTATTTTTGAGGTTTTAAAGGCATTTGATTTCTCCCTCACCTTTCGTAAGTGGATTATGGAAATCTTTGCTTCTGCTAGGCTGTTGATTATGGTTAATGGCGAACCAAAAGGTTATTTAGCTCGTTCAAGAGGAGTTCGTTAGGGCGATCCTCTTTCGCCGCTTATTTTTTATATTGATGAGGATTTTTTTAGCAGATATATACTAAAATTGATAGCAGATGGTTCTTTTACTCCTGTGGCCTACATTAAAGAAATCCATTTCATTTCTCACTTATTGTACGCTGATGGTATTCTTATTTTTGGGAAGGCTATAAAGAAAAATATTTCAATTATCAAAAAGGCCTTTGAGATTTATGGGACTCTGTCTGGGTAGCAGATGAATTGGCATTTTAGTAAAGTGGTATTGCCTCATCACGCTAATTTGTTGATTGCAAATGTTGATATAAAATGTGAGAATTTACCTTTTTCATATTTGGTTGTTCCTCTTTTTGTGGGTAAACCCAAAAAAAATTTCTTCAACCCATTGCGGACAAGGTGATTAGTAAGTTCGTGAATTGGAAAGGTTCTAGTCTTTCTATGGAAGGGAGAATTTGTCTGGTTAAATCGGTAATTTATGGCTCTTTTCTTCATTGTTTTTCGGTGTATCGGTGGCCTAAAACTCTACTCAATTCGCTTGAGAAAGCAATCTGGAACTTCATTTGGAGTGGGGACGTATGTGTTAAAAAACCAGTAACCATTTCATGGAATAAATATTGTAAATATTTTTTGGACTTCGGAAGCTAGATCTCTTAAATGAAGCTTCATTATCCTCTTGAACTGGAGAATTTTTACTCGTCAGAGGCAGGCTGGACAGCTCTTTAGAGGGCATTTTTTGACTCGTTCTGAGTTGCGAAAAACTTATTTTTTCAGGTCTGCTGTTTGGAGTACAATTAGGAACATCTACTCTATCATTCGAGACAATTATGGTATATTGAAAGGAAATCACAACTAAATTTAT
This sequence comes from Codiaeum variegatum, assembly GCA_948294925.1. Lineage (NCBI taxonomy): Eukaryota > Viridiplantae > Streptophyta > Magnoliopsida > Malpighiales > Euphorbiaceae > Codiaeum > Codiaeum variegatum. The sequence goes on from CAOJBK012932890.1 coordinate 4,369, forward strand.
ACATGAATGGCTAGTTACATCCATTAGTAGTGGTAAGATGTGATATGCCCTAGAAAATGCAACAAACTATTATTGCCCAGGTATGTGAATTTCGTAATTCTAATGGCTGGATTGTTCCTTCCTCTCTCACTTCTACTGTTATACAAGCTATTCAGTGTGTTAAATTGCTTGAGGAAGATGATGATGCTTGTCTTTTGATGCATTCATCAAATAGAGTTTTTTCAGTGAAAATTTGTTATTTATTTAAAGCTGGACAACAACAGTTATGTTACTGGAATAGGTTCACATGGAGTTCTTTTATCCCACCATCCGATCGTTTACCTGCTGGCGTGCTCATCCTAATAGCCTTGCAATTGATGATTGCTTATAGGAAAGAGGGCTCTCCTTCACTTTTTGTTCTCCTCTATGTCATTAAAATGGAGAGACAACTTCTCATTTATTTTTATATTGTAAAGTTATGAATGAAATGTGGAAAGTGGTGTCCTCTTTGTTTGGTCTTAATTTATTTCTGAATGGTTCCTTGCTTGATTTGGTTAAAAATGTTATGAACCTTAATGTTAGTTCTTAAGTTCGAAGTTTACTGTGAGTTGCAATTGTTTCGGTTGTGTTGATTATTTGGCATGCCAAAAATAGTAGTATATTTAATGATGATACATTTTCTATTTTCGTCATGTTGCGTACCTTGTGGAAACTGATAAAAGATGCAAGTACTTTTTATTTAGGAACCATGAATGGAACCTTAGAGGAATTGTCTCTTTTTAGTGCTCTTAATGTCAAAGGCACCCCCAGGAAGGTGCTGCAAATTATATCTGTTATTTGGCAGCCGCCTCCCACTAATTGGATTAAGATTAATATGGATGGCTCATATTTAGGTAATCCAGGTCCATTTGGGGTCGGAGGATTCTTTCATAATACTCGTGGTTATTATTGTTTCTCTTTTTGTTTTCATTTGAACCACACTTATGCTTTTGTTGTAAAATTGGGAGCTGCAATCTCTGCTATTTTCATAGCCGCTCAGCGTGGTTGGCATCAAATTTGGCTAGAATGTGATTAAGTCTATGTGGTGAACTTGTTCAAATAGTGCAGGCTTGTTGTTCCTTGGGATTGCTAAGTTAACTAGTCTGCTTGTTTACACATAATCTCTCATATGGATTTTGTGGTTACTCACACTTATAGGGAGGGGAACATGGTAGCTGATAGTCTAGCTAGTTTTAGTGCTCGGAATGATGGTCTGCACTTTGGAGTAGTTAACTGGTCTGCCCTTCATTTTGTAATATCATAGTTTATAATGATTTTGCTTTCACTAAGAATTTTAGATTTTTGGAGCTCTTTGGAGTAGTACTTGTCTTATTATTTTCTTTTTCATTTAATAATATTTTGCGGGTTAGGAAGCGTGATGCAGGTGCTAAGGAGGTGCAAACCTAGTTGGAATGTCCGGGTGCACCATCTGATTTCCAACCTCAATCTTTATTTAAAAAAAAGTCATTATTTTAACTATAAAAAATGAAACGACGGATAAAAGAGATTGATTAACCTATAATTCATATTAAAATTGGATATTATAATGTCAGTGGTAGAGTTTTTGTAGGAGTCCTTTTTTTTTTTAATAAGAAAGACTCATTTCTTGGAGAGTCCTAATAGAGTCAAACCATTTAAAATATGAAATTTTTTCTCTCTTCTAGGGCATCATCCCTCTCCTTTTCCTTACGCTTGAGTGCGTAATTTCAATCTTTATTATCCATTTTTTCTCGCTTTGTCAAGATATTAAGCCTAAAATTTCAGTTGGTACTTGGCTAAATTGACAAATTTAGTCTAATTTATCAGTTTATTGATCTCAAGTGAAGTTGAGCTGTTAATCTTCTTAATTTTGGGGCTTTTCTTCAAGATATCAGCATTTGATACCATCCCTTCTTCCTCTTGCACAGTCGAGCCGGCGTAGTATTTCCATTCTAGTTGAGTTTTGTCCTTTCTCTTTCTCTTTTAAATTTCAGTCGAATTGATCAGGTGAAGGAAATCACTATTGAAGGAAATCACGTTAGTATAAAGGAAATCACTGTTGAAGCTCAGTCTGATGAGGCCAAAGGCCACCACCTCAGCCATGTTTTTTATGGGGTGAAACTGTCAAGGTTGTGGGTCGGCTTTGATAGTTTGTGCACTTAGAGACTTAATCTCTAAGAACAAACCCAACTTGGTGTTCTTTATGGCAACGAAGCAAAAGAATCGGTATATGGAAAGGATAAGGAGAAGACTTAGTATTGTCTTAAGGCTCAGGACGACCCCCAAGATGACCTGTGGTTCACACTTAATGCTCCAAGCAAGACCCTATCCATAACATGAGAAAGATATATGGTGATACCTTAGGACAATCACTCTGATACCTAAGTCAGTAGGCTGATAACGAAACAAAATGGAAAGAATAGAGAGAGTAGAGAGAGATTAACCTCCTTCCCTGTGCTAGCACAAGGTATATATAGAAGATCACATACCACTCTTATCCCTAATATCCCGAGGATAAGGGTTATCCCTATATTGTAGGAAATTTTATCAGATAAACGTGTTTCTAGGTGCAATCCTAGGAAGATACTTCTACCTTTACTGGCTAATAGATGACTTGATTGTTACCAAGAGCCCTATAATGGATGACCCTCGAGTCCCCAGGCGTTGAGAACTCTCCACAAGTCTTCTTTTAGCTTCGTACTTACCTTTTTAACCATACATAGAATAAGGGGTGACCCTTAAGCAGACCCTTTATAGGGATGAGTCATCACATGTCCCCCTCACTAACCCCTTAGTCAAAGACTAGGGAGGACAAGACTTTAGGCAACTTATTCCTGACCCGGTCCTCACTGTTGGAGCATAATTTCAAATTACTTTTGGATGAGAAAATTCTCATCTTACATCCCTGAATGCCATGTGGCGTATTTCTCGCTTTGCAAGAGGTCGTTTCAACCTCCCCTCCATTACTCCTTATTTGCACTTCTAGCTCTCTGACGACCTTAACCACTAGACAACCTTGCTTTATACTTCTTTTGGGGATCAGACAAAACCGACCCTCCCAACAACCTACCAGATATTTCTCCACCCTTGCTCTTTTCTTAAATTATTTTCCTTGTTTGTAAAGCTAGGGTGATTTCACTTCCAAAAATGAGTTTTGTGTATGATAGCCAGAACCCTAGGTCATCTTATGATTCCTAGTTCTATAACCCTAAACTTTCCTTTGACCATACCCCCCAAATCTTTGAGGAACACGTTCCCGCTCCATCCCCCAAGCTGCAAGAGCCGAAAGGGAAAGGTCTTACCCAGTCCCAGCCTCCAACCAACCTATTACACCGTTATAGAGTGGTGGATGAGAGTAGTTCAGGGGAACCCCCACTAAAACAAAATAAAACTAAAGGGGTACTTTATCCCTTAGAGGTTGAGTCCATCACCAGCGTCCGCCTCCCATCTGGAAACTTAGGGCAGGGTGAGGAAAGTAACTCGAATCATTTGGGAGACAAACAAGAAGCCCTCCCACTATAAAGTTCAAATAAATTTCATCTGTCGCGATGCCCTGGTGCAAATTTACAGCTACGTGACAGAAGATGACCTTGATTGGCTCAGGGAAGCCTACATTATCCTAGAAGAGTTTATCCTATTCCTTCCCAATCCTTATCTAGGAGCCAACTAAGAATCAGTGAGCCATGGTAGGATCGTCTACCAAGAAGATCTAATGTTGGGACTGAAGGGTGAAATTAACGAGTTGTGCAGTGGAAGCAAATATAAAGGGAAAGGCGAAAAACAAATCCGCCCGGTAAAGGAGATTCAGATTCTGATTTTTAAAAATTTTTTGAAAACTATACTTTGCTAAAACTCTTTTAAAAAATTAGGTTAGGCAATATATCAAACTCTTTGAAACTTTACTCTAACCTAGGGTTTGAGTAAAATCATTTTGTCAAAACACTTTTAACAAAATCATTTGAAATTTTCAAACACTTTAAAATTCAACTCTATGTCAAAACTCTTTAACGTAGAGAGTTTAGTCATTTATCAAACTCTTTGACAAATGCCTAAACCTATGAAAGGACCTATTACTTCAACCATGGATAATCTCACCAATTGTGTGTAAAACACAAGTTGAACAAAGAAAGGTTAGAAGCAAAAATACATCTCGTCCTCCTTCATTAAGCTCCTCAAGTGCGAAACCTCTAGCTCAAAACATACTTAGCTTTTCCCAAAAGCTTGTTCACGAGTTCTCTTCAAGAAGCTTGAATCTTCTCTCATTGGTTACCCAAATGTTGATCCTTGCTCCTTTACTTGAGAACTTGAGACTTGAGAAATGGCTTTGGACTTGAAAGCTTCTCCACACTCCTTTCCCAAAGGCTAATTGAAGATGAGTTTGTATTTGAGGAAATATTCTTCAAAACAAACTTACTCTCACAATTTGGAGTGAATTTGAAACTTTCTCTTTTTAACTCTTAGAGAGCTTTTCTCTCTAACTCTTAGAGGAAGAAGATGAATAGTGATTGTATCATCCTTTCTTAGGCAAAAAGATGAAGCAAGTCTCATTTTATAGCCCACATTCACTTTCTTCCTTTTCCTTAAATTGAGGAAAAAATAGAATTGTGTCTTGTTGACTTATTAACTATGATTAGTCAATTAATCAACAAGATTAAGACCATAATTAGTAGGAATCATCTTTAAATCTTAATTAATTACATCTCATATGGATTAAGCTAACATCTCATGTTAAGCTTAATTATTTTATTTGTTTGTCCAAAACCATTTCAATTAGTCATACTCATTTGTATTTCATACAAACTAAGATATAATAAAAAAAAATCTTTTTGATAATTAAACATCAAGACATGCTAATATATTTGTAAATTTAATTATATGTTTAATTTAATTATCATTAACAATTAATTAAAATCTTTAATTAATTATTAATATGACTTGTACAAGCTAATGAGAATTACCATTTGGTATGTGACTTACTAGGTTAATGCTCTAATTAGCAATGGGATAAAGAAAATTATTTTCTTCCCACCAAGTGTGTTAACTTAATTCCATACTTAGTCTCATAAGTCGTGATAGGTTTCCACATAGTTGGAGGGTGACTCCTCTGGTTTGATCTGAGCTACCTGCAAGAGAAAACAATGATCAAGGGTAGCCAGACGTGTGTCCGGCATAAACCCTCTGATGCTCAAGTCAGAATCTCTGTAAAGAGAGATCAGCTTTTAAAGATGGAAAATATGGATTTTTTGCCTTAGAGTGGACTTACCTGTATGAGATTTAAGATGTTGTATTTATATGGTGAAAACCCCTATAGTGGGACACGTGTCCGTTTTAGGTACATTGCAGAGTACTCGAGGATGGGACTTGTGATATGATCACTGAGCGGTTTCAGGGCCTGGCGAACACCTGTCGCTGACGACCTCTGAACCTCGAAGTCTAATAATATAAACTTGTTGAAGGTCATAGGGTTTGGGAGAAACCAAAGTGCTAGAGGATTCGGACAAACCTTTAATGATTATTTGAGACCGAATCTGACTGATGCTGATCCATATCAATTACATATAAATTTTCTCGAATTGATTTGAGCTTCAACTCATGTGGATTCGTAGTGTCTGCCATATATTAAAATGCATTTATACATTTAATTACATTTTATTAAACACTTGTAGCATAAGTTATTATATAGTTGTCATGTGCTCATTTTCTTGAGCTTGGCTAGCGTGGTCTTCATTTTCATAATTGCTCTTTTTGTCTTCTAAACCCTTGCTTGCTGAAGGTTTCCTACAGTGTTCAGTGACTTCAGAATCTCTATAGCAGAAACTTGGTTTTGTTGTGCAAATGTCATTTTCATAGTTGTTCTGTATCGATATATATCTAAGATGGGCCATTCACATTCAGTGAAAGTACCAATAATTGATAAAAATTCAAAAAACTTTGTTGTTGGTCTAACTAGAATAAAATGATTATTTACCTCTCTTTTTATTAAAATAAAAATTTATAGTGTGCAATTGTAGATTTAAATGAGACATTAATGTTGTAGTATAGCGGCAATAATGACATAAATAATTGTTGATACCGGTCCAAAACTAGTCCCTTGAAAAGCTAATTTCAAGGTCCCAAAATGGACTAAGGGTCCTTTAAACTTTCAATTAGTTTTTCGGGCAAGTAGAACCTTAGGCCCATGATTCAAGACTTCTCCCTAGCCTATGCCAAGATCCCGATAGACCATAGGCCCAGGGCCAGAGACTCCTCTAAGATCAGATTTGGATTAGACTTTATTTCAAACTCTTAAACGAGGTCTTAGATTATCAATGGGTCAAGTCATCCCAAGGCCTTCATTTCAAGTCCCTGGACGAGATATCCGACCTAGGACTAGAAGAGTGCTCTACTAGGCCGAGATCGGTCAAAACTCACTCTCCATGAGCTTGGTTCATTTGGCCCCAAGACCAAATCCCATGGCCATCTTTAGAACTCCTTTGGTCGAAGGCCCAAACACAGGGACCATGCTTCCGAGTCCAAATCCAATCATGTGTTACCCTAGGGCAAGTCTCTACCGCCTTAGGAAACTATATAGGGGGCTGAAATCTCATGGCTGCAAATAATCAACACTCTTATCAAAAAATAAACTTTATCTCTTTTCTAAGGAAAAACCATAGGCCCAGTTCCCCAGACTGCTGTTGTTTCATCCGGAGTGATGCCAATCGCCTATATCACCACCAATTGCGACAGTTGACGGCCTTGACCTAGATACCATCCCTCTCCTTTGTACTAGGAGTTCTTAGTGACGACTCTGCCTACATTCGAGAAAGAAAGATCCATCCAGACCTTGAAGATGGTGGCCGACAGAGATGTCTTCATCAGACCCAAGGACACATATATGCAATTAGGTTTATTTTTGTATTCCCTTAGATTTTTTGTTCATTTCTTTTATTCAAGTTATTGTATTAAGTAAAATACCAAAAAATATACATTGTTTGGATCAATATTTTTGGGATTAAAATAAAGACTATCTTGGTGTTCATATTCTTGTTTTATATAATCCAACCTAGACATAAACGAGGGATCCATAACCTTGCTTTTATCGGACTGAGAACCTTCGAATTGATACATCCCTATCCAAGTACCCTTGATAACTTGAGATCCTAAAATTCACACAAATAGAATTGGCACATTCAATGGGACCCTCTCTAAGATAGTAATATGGTTAGAAAAAATCGAACAAGGAAAATTGGTGACCAAACTAATGACCCGATTGATCCTGCGAATGTAGGCCAGCCGAAGGAGATATGAACAATCGACCTCGAGAATTAGTCATCCCTGGTGGACTACCATTCCCTTCCCGAGGTGGTATCACCGAGGGTGAGAACAAGGATGAGTACAACAGGGATATCAAGCCCCCCCCCCTCCCATACCAAGATATCTATCCACTATCGATAT